>JAJOZX010002402.1:290000-380000 GCA_023014485.1 Bathynomus jamesi | reverse complement strand
ATACAAGCGTCGTTCTTTACGATATATATATATATATATATATATAACATAACACACATAATAATGTTTTATAAATTAGAAGCAACAAGAGAAGATTTTCACCTCAGAAGAACGCGCTTTTCCTGCTGTCAGTGGAATTCGAACACTCGTATAAGCATTTATGAATATCTTGCGAGAAGTGAAATAATTAAAAGAAAAAGTAAAAGAATACATGCCGAAAGCATTTATGAATATCTTGCGAGAAGTGAAATAATTAAAAGAAAAAGTAAAAAGAATACATGTGGACGTATTTACATGTACGTAACTATGCACGTAATCATGATCATCAAAGTATTGTACACATATTGGTAGTCACACACTAGGTTGACAATAGGCAGACAATAGGTAGCTGAATGAATAATTAATAAAACTAACAAAAGATAAAGGTCAAGGAAGGACATGAATGTATTAATGAACAACATATTAATAATGACGTTTAAAGTGTAAAGTTTTTATTATTATGTTAAAGAATTTACCATACATTGTATACTGGAGCTATGATGAAGGGAAATTAATGACGGGAAAATGTGAAGGGAATTAAGCTAATTTATGACGTCATAGTTATTCAAATTATGTCATACGTCAATTCATAATTAATACGCCATAGATATTTAATTTGTACGTACAGTACAAGTCATTATTGGGAGAATTTAGAAGAGATGAGTTAGAGAAATACAGTAATGAATAAAGAAGTACAACCAATGATTCAAATCATACCACATTCAATGTGCATGCATAATCTAATAAAATTTAGGGATGAGGGTTAGATGCAAGACAACAATAATTAATTACCATAAATTCTCTAACAAATGAAAAATGGAAATATGGATACGAATAAGTCATAGAAATGGTAGGTCGCATGGTTGACACTGAAAAAAATAGAAAGCAAAAATCGAAATTCTATCCAAACTCGCATCAGTTATTCATTGTTCATTTTTACATATATATATATATATATATATATATATATGTGTGTGTGTGTATAATATATATATATATATATATATATATATATATATATATAATATGTGTGTGTGTGTGTGTGTGTATGTGTGTAAAAGTCCCTATCTATTTTGTTGAAATAGGCTCAATTTCAAATGAATATTTTAATAACATCATTGCATGCACCTTTCTAGACAAATACAAGCATTAGATTTCTATTTTAATTATTTTTAAATTTTTAATTAATTTTTTCAGATCCATATCATTGGTGATGGATGTGCATGAACGCGTTATGATAGTAACATGTCGCATCAGAGGAATGAAATGTTGTGAAATTAGAGACCGATTCTCAAGAAGGTTTCATAAGCCTGGACCGACAGATAAAGCAATTCGTGAATTGGTGAACAAATTCAAAAGGACTGGATCTGTGCATGATGAAGGAAGAAGTGGACGCCCAAGAACAGTACAACAAAACATTGAATCTGTTCGCATAATGTTTGAAGACGATCAAAGAATGTCAGTTCGCCAAGCATCCCACAGATTGACCATACCCAAAACAACTGTTCAAATAATCTTGTGTTCGACGCTGAAGAAGAAGTGTTATCACATTCAGCTGTTACACAGCTTACACGAAGATTTTCCAAAAAGAGCAGCAATGTGTGCGGAACTGGTCGAACAAATCCAAAATAACAATTTAATGGAGCACATTTTGTTTAGCGATGAGGCGACTTTTCACACCTGTAGTAAAATCAATCGACATAATTGTCGCATCTGGGATAATGAAAAGCCAACTGAGTTCACTGAATGGGAAAGAAACTCACCTAAAGTCAACGTGTGGCTTGGAATAACGAAGTCTAAGATTTACGGGCCCTTTTTCTTTGCAGAGGCTATAGTGACAGGGCCTGTTTACTTTGATATGCTTCAAAATTTTCTAGAACCTCAACTTCTTGAAGATGGCATTCTCGACAATGTAGTCTTTCAGCAGGATGGTGCACCATGTCATTATGCCAGAATTGTTCAGACATACCTAACCGAGCGTTTTCCAAATCGTTGTATTGGACGTGGGGAGAATAGGCCCTGGGCAGCGCGATCTCCGGATTTGACCCCATTGGATTTCTTTGCTTGGGGTTTCATTAAATGAGAGGTCTATCGCAGAAATATTCGAGATTTACCAGATCTGCGAGATCGTATTCGGCAAGCAGTTGAGAAAATAGCCCCTGAAATGCTCGGAAATGTGTTCCGCAATGCAGCTGACCGCTTTGAGATTTGCAGAGATACAGATGGAGCACATGTGGAAACTACTAATTAAAAATTTTAATGGTGTAATACTTGTAATTTGTATACAAATACATCTGTATTCAGGTCAGTGTGACATTTATTTGAAATTCAGCCTATTTCAACCAAATAGATAGGGACGTTTGGGACGCCCTGTTTATACATACAGGCATACCTCGCTTTACGAATTATTGCGTTCCCAGCGTCCAATCGTAAAGTGAGGCATCGTAAAGCGAGGCATTATTTCCCATAGGCTTAATGTTATATTAAGGGATACGTTCTTGGAACAAATTTATTAAAAAAAATCGCAAGAAAAGGTAATAAAACGATAATTTATGCAGCAATGGTTTAATGAAATGAAAAACAAAGCAAAGATATATGTAAAAAGACACACAGAAAGTTTAGTTTTTATTTGACTCACTCGTAGAAGCACCTTCAGACGCACTTGTAGATGCAGTCGTGGATGGAGGACTCTTGAAAAATGCATCCAAAGTGGTTTGTTTTAAAGAAGATTTTTTCTTTTCTCTGTAAATTTCACGATAACAGGCAGCTGCATTTTTTAAACCAGTCGCAACTTTTTCTCTTCTTTCGAAATTAGGATCCAATGACTGAAAAATATCGATAGCTTTATCTAGATGAAGAAATCCTTCAGCGAGTCCTTTTAGAGTTAGTACAGGATGAGTAGGGATTTCAGTTGTATCAGGTGCCTCTTCCTCTTCTTCTACGATACAAACTGATGATAAAAATGCTCCGCCAGAGTGAACAAACGCACGCACGAACGATATGTACTTATTTTTGACGTGTACGATTTATTTTTGACGTTTAATATTGTTTTTTTTAACTTTATTTATTTTTTTATTTCGTTTAAAATAAAATTCGTAAACCCGGGGTATCGTAAAGCGAGGTATTACTGTATATATATATATATATATATATATATATATATATATGTGTGTGTGTGTGTGTGTGTGTGCATATATATATATATGTAGGCCTGTGCCAGTGACGCTTCTCAGTTTTGTGCTGCGTCTTACTATCAAATTAACAGGGTTTAAAGTCAGTGAACCGGTATGTTACCTATACAATAAAATTTGTACATGTGCCAAGATTACCCAGTTACAATCTTATTAGATGGTCCACAATACTTAATTAATAATAATACATATAATATATCCTCAAAATTTTCTAACGACATCCGGCACTACCTTCTTGGACCTATGAGGAGGGAGGTAAACAGTGACCTTGAAATAGCGGGCATACGAACGAACGAGCGGTGAGCCCTTTGAAAAATTACGAACGAATGAACGAACTAAACGAATGAACGAGTGAATTTTAACTACATAAACGGTTCAAAATATTTTCAAAAGGCCAGGGAAAGGCTCTGAAATCTTAAATGAAAGACCAAGCAAATAAATAGGTTTTATTACTTTAGATATATTTACAAACTTACACGCTTACATGTTTTAAAGGGACAAGGAGTGGGCACTCCTTTTAGCATCCCCATCCCGTTCCCCTCTCCCGCCCTACCCCCATCATATACACTGCGAATTTTCCGTTTAATAGTAAAAGTTTTGACGGTGATCGCGGGAAATGTATGTTTCATTACGGTATAATCGTACAGTGACTCCGCGTGTATACTTTTTGTGTCATAGAAATAGTTACATAATTAATGTGAAAAGATGCCTGAACATCGAACCGTTGGTATCCGAGCATGATTTAAAGGGACGAAAAAGTGGGACCCCTTTCGGCGTTCCCCCCATCGCCACCCCCAACCAGCCCCCACCAGCTACGCTCCCCCGCAAGCCGTTACAGATACAATGGGGTCGTCTGCTGTAAATCTTGTAGAAAATCCTCTGTTATGTTTTATATTCGACAAAGTAGATCATATTAGGTCAGACCTTCTTGTATCTGTCTGTCATGATTTTTATGATTCAGAAGAAATAGAACATGCGAGGGTACAATTAAACACCCTGTTCGGTGCTTCCCTCCCAACTCGTAGAGGTAATTCTAAAAACGAGAATACCCTGAAAGACATTATAAATAAAGTGTCGACCCTCCGGGATAATGAGAATAATATTACCTTTTACGTTACTAACTTCCATAGAATACCGGTAATCTCTATGGGTGACGTAAACGTCTCGGTGCTCCTCAAACAGTATAATGAGGTACAAAAGTCGATAGTTGAACTGAAACACCAACACGTGGTGTCAAATCAGAAAAACGCGATTTCGATAGAACAGTTCCGGTCAGAGTTAGATGCGTTGAAAGAGACGCTCCTCCCAAAGCCAGTTACTCGGAAGTAGTTCAGCAAGCCAGATCTCCAAGAAGCGCGTGGCAGCGAGGGAAACGAAATCCCCGCCTCCAACTCCCCCCCTGAAGGTGGGGTGGAAACGCAGCATGCAGGGGTAGCGGTCAACCCCCCTCCCGTTCAGGAAAGGACTCCTGCTCCCGATCTCACAATGAGGAACAGGGACGGTCCAATGCCGAGAGTCGAGGCATCATTGCCCTCTTCCCTGCCTCCCACTGCAGAGGAGAGGTGTTCGATTACGCCTCGCTCGGTGCGCAGTTCCCCCCCTCCCACCGAAGAAGGAGAGGCACGCGCGGCCGTCAGGTATAAACACCGCTAACAGACCCTCACCAAGCCACAGAGTAAGGGAGGGGCCTCCTATCCCCCAAAGGTTGTGCCACCCATCCCCCAGGCAGGCGAACCCTGCCTCAGGGAGATCGAGGGAGCAGGACGGGTGGGTAACTGTTAATAGGCGCCCGTCCCAAAGGTCTCCTCAACCGGTCTCCGCGGCGAGGCCACCGATGGAGAATCTCACCCTATTTGTGTCGCGAATTCAGCTCTCGAACGAGGCAAGCGATATTCGACACATGATAGAAGAAATCATTGGTGAACACAGTATAGTGATAGTTAATAAACTAAACACGAAATCTCCGTATTATAACTCTTTTAAAGTAATAATTAAAGGTGTAAATGCGCATTTCAACCCGTATAATATGAGTCAATGGCCAGACGGTATTATTGTTAAGGAGTTTATTCACTTTTCCAGGAGATTTGATAACAGGCAAAATAATAATAATAATAATAATAATAATAATAATAGGCGCCCTAACGGTAATGCCTGAAAGTTGTACTGTGTAATAATAATAATCTTACTAATAATAATATCTTACTAATAATAAATTCTCTATCAGTCATGGCGGATAACTTGTTGAAAATAGTCTCATATAATGTAAGGTCAGTGAGGAATTCAACTGTAGATGTTCATAAAATCTGCGACAGTGCAGATTTGATACTCCTGCAGGAGCACTGGCTACCTAAGCAAGAGCTAAAATTCCTCTCTACCATCCATGATGACTTTATGTACCATGCGTCATCAGCAGTAGACTTGTCAGATGAATTAATGTACGGTAGGCCTTTTGGTGGTGTTGCTTTCTTATTAAGGAAAAATTTGTCAAAACATATAAGATTTTTAACAAGCGATAATGTAAGGTTGTTAGGCATTGAATTACAAGTGAACAATGATTGCATATTAATTGTAAACTGCTATTTACCATACAACAACGGCAGTAATCTAGATGAATACATTGATTTGCTGTACAAAATTAAGTCATTATCAGATAACCCCAAATATTCTCACTGTATAATAATGGGGGACTTTAACGCACATGTGAACTCGGAATTCTTTGTAGAATTGGGTAACATGTGCGAGTCGGCCAATTTAAGTATAAGTGATGTAGATGTATTAGGGGTAGCCAGTGGTAATTTTACATACGTTAGCGATATGAGTGGTACCACCAGGTGGATTGATCATTGTCTCACTAGTAATAATCTAAAGGATCGAATTGTTAGAGTTCATATTTTGCATGATTTCCTTCTTTCTGATCATAGACCATTAGAAATATTAATTAACGTTACCAATTTATGCGCAACACGACTTAACAAGAACTCAATAGGTAAGAATAATCGCGTCGATTGGTCCAATGTTAATATGCAGCAGAGAATAGAATACAAAGACAGAACATGTCACCTCTTTAATAATTTAGAAATTTTGCACCTTGCCTGTAATAATCCTTGCTCAAATGATTCTCACTGTAAACTCATAGATAGGTATTATAGTAAGATAATATCCCTGTTAAGAGAAGCAGGAAGCCCCTGATTAAATCTTACAACTATCATACTAAGGTTATTCCTGGATGGAATGATTTTATTGCCCCCCTGAAGAGGGAATCGAAAGACGCCTATGATTTGTGGTGCTTTCATGGTAGACCCAGATTAGGACCAGTATACATGAATATGTGTAGAAGTCGGGGTCAGTATAAGGCGGCCATAAGGCGATGTAAACAGGAAGAAGAGTCTATTCGAGCATCAAAAGCCTGTGAAGCTCGCATAAATAACGATAATAACAAATTTTGGAAATTTGTTAAGAATCAAACGGGTGTCAAAAATGTCCTCCCTCCGACAATCGATGGGGTGTCGGGGGAGGATGAAATTGCAAAGCTGTGGAAAAACCACTACTCTAACATTCTTAACAGTGTGAGTAGGGATAATCTTAAGATAGATTGCAGCGAAACGATTGTGGGAGGGACAAGGGAAAATATTTTTATATCATTTTCTGAAGTAAAGAGGTTAATTAAAGAGTTAAAGACTGGTTCTGCGTCAGGGGTAGATGACTTATCGAATGAACACTTAAAATATGCAAACGACGTAGTATGTCTGCATATATCATTGCTCCTATCAGCCATGCTTGCTCATAGCTATATCCCTGCAGAGTTCATGAGGGTATATATCTTGCCCCGGTAAAAATAAGTACGGAGACATTCTTTCCAGCAATAATTACAGGCCTATTGCTGTCGCTTCCTGCTTCTCGAAACTACTAGAAAAACTCTTGTTACTCCGATTAAATGATTTCCTATGGACATCTCCTAATCAGTTTGGCTTTAAAAGGTCCCACTCAACTGACCTGTGTATCTATGTACTTAAAGAAACAATATCTAAATACATTGACAGTAATTCAACCATTTATAGCTGTTTCCTTGATATAAGTAAGGCATATGATAGGGTGAACCACAATATTTTATTTGCGAAACTAGAAGATAGGAAGGTTCCCATGTACATCTTAAATTTATTGAAATTTTGGTATACCCACCAATCTTTCACTGTTAGGTGGGGCAATGTACTATCCGAGTGTTTTGGCTCCTCTTGCGGGATGAGACAAGGCTCCTTGGTCTCCCCTATGCTGTTTAATGTGTATATTGACGGATTAATTGCTTCACTTAATGAGGCAACAGTGGGATGTTGTATAGATAACAAGGATAAATAACTAAGTTTATGCCGATGATATGGTGTTAATAAGTCCCTCTGTTAAAGTTCTGGATCGGCTACTAAATGTCTGCGAAGTGTATTCGCAGAAACATGATATTCTTTTTAATGTTACAAAAACTAAGGTTATGCAATTTCATCCTAAAAGCTGTAATCAGTCAGCTGATATAAGGTTTAAAATGAATGGTGAAGTAATTGAGTAAGTACAAGAGTTTAAGTATTTGGGTCAAACTATTACCAGCTCCTTGAGTGATGACTTGGATATAAGAAAACAATCTCGAAGCCTGTGTGCTAAAGCGAATATGACCATGAGGAACTTTCGTTTCTGTACAAGTGAAGCTAAAGACACTCTTTCGTACTTTATGCAGTAATATATACGGTCAGCAACTCTGGGTGAATTATAAAAAATGTTCTGGCAGAACCCTAAACTTGCTGTACAACAGGTCTTTTAGACTCTTACATAAATTACCCCCGAGATGCTCAGCTTCACAAATGTTTGCTACCCGCAATGTCCCGAGCTTGCCGGAGGTAAGAAGACGTGCTCAACACAGTCTAATGCAAAGAACTTAACTTCGATAGTGCAGTATTATTTCTAATCAACTGTATATATTTCTATCCTTAGTAAATGAACTGTCATTGTATTAATAATATTTGTCATATGGACTATAGTCTGCCAATAAACCTTTTCATTTTCATTTCTTTTTTTTTCATATATATATATATATATATGTGTGTGTGCGTGTATATATGTTAACCCCTCCGTCTATGGCTTTGGTTGGTTCGAAGTCGACGGGGGGTTCTTGTTAGGAGGCAACAATGGATCTGTTACTTGTTATAATGTTTCAGACCAACAAAGAACCTAGGATCCACTCATGGCTGGTCTACCTAACTGTGTTCGTAATTGTGTATTGTGCATGTCCTCCGTGGTGGCGGAGGGGACCTACAATTTTACGTAGGTTCCGAACCACAAAGAACATAAGAACATAAGAAATTTTTATAGTGGGCACACTAGGGGCCACTTCTGTCCATCGAGGTGGCTCCACTATGTAAAAACTGCCTGTACATTGGCAACAACCAATTTTTACAAAACTAAGTAATTATCAATTTAAAACTAATTAATTATCAATTTAAAACTAAAGATAGAATCTCTGGATCCAGAGGATCAAGTCATAATAGACTACTATCCACAAATATGTTACACTCTACATCTATTTATAACCGACATGCAAATATATCAGATCCAAAGAATCCAGTCAATTTCATTACGGTATCCATCAATACTAGTACCTTGCCATCCAAAAATAAGTTACGGTCCATATCAATTGCGGACCAAGTCACAATTTACAACCATATACATTACAATATATATACTTAGGAGGAAAAGTGTAGGTGTGGCTGTAAAGACTACAGTAGCCCTGTTCAAAAATCAACTTTTTCTTATTTTCATAGGTTTCTGTACTTTTTCCCATGCTTTTTGACCTGAAAAGGCCGAAAATCACAACCATTTTGACCTAGGTTGTTGGGAAGCATTGCCGCATGGAGCTTTAAGTTTTCTGCCTTGAAATCGGCCAAAAGCACCAGTTCCGGGGTCCCTTGAATCATGTTTTGCACTATAACTTTTTATCTAAACAAGATAGAGCAACAAAATAGGCACCAAATTAAAGTGTTTTTAATCCTCTTTCTAACTTATACAATTATGATAGTCTTGGAACAAGAAATGGCACATTGGTACATACAAAGATTTCAGAAATATCACAAAATTCGTTTTCTCACACTCAAGGCAGACAAGGCGCCTTATTCATGACACAAATTTGAGATTAACATTTTGTCACAAGTCTAATCGATCAAGAAGTGAAAGCATTACATGATGATTAATTTCATAATGACATTTACACAGTCAGTTGTTGAGAGTTTGTTTCTTGAAGCTGTCAAAGCGGCGTCTGTTGAACTCCACAGCTTGAAGGAGATAGTCCCTTTGCTTGGCATCTGTTGTTATGACATTTGCAAAGTCGCTCATCATCTTGACACCACGTTCAGCAATGTCATTCACCGCTTTCAGATTCTTAACATAGTCCAACGCTTTTCTGTAGTCCTCATTCTGTGGCCAAGACGTGACAGGTTCCAGAAGCCACTCGGATCCAATTTCAGTGTGTCCAGCAGGAAATGTGATTCTGGGCCAATGAGATCAACCAGTGTGGTCTTAGCTGTGACTCTCTGGAATAGAGGCTTTCCTGTTCTGAAGCTGTCTGGCTTCTCAGTGGCATGTAACTGGGCAGCAATGTCGTGCTTCAATGTGTCACTCAATCTACTGCTGAACAGGGCAAATGGCACGACTTCCTGCGTCAGGTACCATTTGTGGTTTTCCATCTTATTAAGTACTGCATCAGCAAGCTCTGGGTCAGTTTTCTTGTACTTCAACATGTCCTGGATTATACTTAGATCATTCACGGGAGCATCTGCAGCAGACATTGACATCATCCATACAGGAGTGTAGAACAGCGCAAGGAAGGTGTTGAGTCTTTCCAGCTTTGATACAGTGTCTTCGTCGTACTCAAGTTGATCTGCAAACATCAGCATTTTCATGGAGTACAGGTTTCTGGCCATCCATCTGGCCTGATGAATGGCGCCTGGTCGACTCCAGTGAATACCTCGAGGAGGCGTTCCTCCAAGAACAATGACTGTCAGTTCAGCCATTTCCCTGTAGTCGGCTCTTGGAAGCCTTTCTGCTGTTAGAATGTCTTGGAGTATTTCTTCACTGTTCTTCTTCTTTTCCTTCAGCCATTTGCTGTTGATAGCCAGCATCTTTGGGTTTTCCTTGGACAAGTCCGTCCAAACATCCTTCAGATGCTCAAACCAGGGATTATCTGGCCCCTTCACCTTCCCAAACAGCTTCTCCCAAACTGCTCCTACTAGGATTTCCAGGATGTGATGTCGACAGGCCAGATAAAACACCTTTTTGTTCAGCATTTTCTCTAGCAGTTTGGCAGCTCCTCTGTGAACTACACTGTTACTGGATGTAGTGTCAAAAACAAGGGCAGTAACATTATCCGTAAGTTCCCATGTCTCCAGTAAATCCATTGAAGCCTCAGCCTGAGCTGTGCCAGAAGAATTGTCGATGACAGGTACTCCCAATAACTTTCCTTCAGTGTATGAAGGTGGACCAGACACTAGCACAGCTAAAGTCTCTGAGGTACTTCCAGGTTCACTGCCCAAGACATCTTTGAGCAACTTTCCATCCCAGTTTAAGGCAGCGTACTGTGTGGGGGTTTTCACAAAACTTGGACATGTGACTCTGGCTGATATTATACCTGGACAGCATTCTGTTGCGACGTGTTGTTGAGGTTCAGATGACGAAGTTATCCAGATCAGCCCCTCCAGCTTTCAAGGTGGCAGAAACCATGGCAGTAACTTGATTGTCTGATAAACCAAGACGATCAGCTGTATTGCAGATGACATCACATTCCATGACCTTCCTTGGAAACGTCAAAGTCACACTAGTCACAGTGTCTTGATGGTGAGAACATCCAGGACGAGGCTGATGGTAATCCATGTCCTCTGTGTTAGCGTCGTTGTCAGTTGAGTCACCCCAGGTAATGTCATCCACATGAACAACTGCCTCTTGTTCTGCTGCAGCTGTAAAATAGTACAACATGTTAAGACAGTAATTGTTAAGTACATGCTAAATATCGCAATGGAGTAAAACTTAAAACTTTTTGTAACGTTCAAAGTAATTAGTTTTACCTTGTTCTTGTCTATGCTGCAGTCTTTCATTCCTCGCTGCTTGCTGCAGGGATCTTGTCTCAAAAATCTTGTCATGACCAGACATATGACCTTTCCTCTCAGTCTTTTGGTCTTCGTAGAACCTGATATCCTCATCTTTCTTCTCTCTGGATAACAGTCTGTTGTTCTGTATTTCCTGGATTGCATCTGGAGCTCCTATATCGAACAGGCTGTCTAATTCCAGCACAAATGCTCCTCTTTTTCCTCCAGGGTTACTTGCTCTTCCTTTGCTTTTCACCAGAGCACGATGTTTTTCATGTAGTTTCATGAAGAGCTTCATTGCGTTGTACTTGGTCATTGTCTTGATCCTAGCCATCTGCCAGAATGGGATGATAGATTCAACTGTTTCATATGCAAGGTCTTGAACCATGGGCCTCCCTGCATTTTCCGGTAAATTCTGAAGATTAAGGAAGTACTGGAACGCCTGTCTGTTGGTGGGAAGCTGGGAACCACTGATAAAAGCTGAAGGGTATCCAACCAGGAAAGTTTCAGTGAGAGATCTGGTAGATGGCCCAGTTGACACTTGCCTGTGGACAGTACGTGGAGGTTCTGAGATATCAACTGTGCGCCCACGGAGCTCCCTCAGCTCCTTGCTTAATGCCATTGTGAAGTTGTAACTTGTAGATGGTTTTCTAGATTCTGATTGAGTTTCTGTTGTTTCCTGAAAAATGATAGATAATTATTATTATTATTATTATTATTAATTATTATTTATTATTATTATTATTATTATTATTATTATTATTATTATTATTTATTAATTTTATGCTCTTTCATTTGATACCTAATTTGTTGCTCTACCTTGTTTAGATCAAAAGTTAAAGTGCAAAACATAATTCAAGGGACCCAGGAATTGGCGCTTTGGCCGATTTCAAGGCAGAAAATTTAAAGCTCCATGCGGCAATGCTTCCCAACATCCTAGGTCAAAATAGTTGTGATTTTCGGCTTTTGCAGGTCAAAAGGCATGGGAAAATGTACAGAAACCTATGAAAATAAGAAAAAGTTGATTTTTGAACAGGCCTACTGTACAGTAATGTAGAAATGTGTGTGCACCCATTTTGGGTCTCCCATTTAAAGGTGTTTGTGGGGCAAGTGAAGATCATGAGTTTTTCAATAACTCACAGTACTATGGGGGGCACCGCTCAGCAGAGGAATCTCCTTAAATGGGGTGTGTAAGGACAGAGAGTATCCTAACCCAAGATGCTGCCTCCCTATATCCCACAACACAACACTTGTGTTGAGCTGTGGGATCTATCACCTAAATGTACATAATATATATGAAATAAACCAGTACCATTCATTCAATAAAAATGGGCTTAAACACTATCACCAGATATCCCTTGCAGACATCAAACTATCCAACCTTCTTTTGAAAGAATCAATTGTATCTGAAGTCAATACTTCTTCTGTCAGACTGTTTCAAAACTTAATTACTCTGTTTGTAAAACTATGTTTTCTTAAATTTGTTCTACATCTTGGCTTAAATAATTTCATACTATGACCTCTAGTCTGGTTATTGTGATTTTCAATGAAAAGAGAATCAAAATCTATCTTATCCAACCCTTAATTTTACTACCTTAAACTATACCCAATCTATCAACATACGCGTCTAATCGATTTTTAAACATGCTTATAGACGTGCTACAAATTACTTCTACTGGCAAACTATTCCATCTATTTACTATTCCATGCGTAAAAAAGTTTTGGGCAACTGCTGTCTCGAACTTTCTACTTGTCAACTTACACCGGTTATTTCTAGTCCTATTAAAATGGGTAACAAAATTTGAAAAAATTTCTATTTATTGTGATTTTTCTGTCGTTTCTTAATGATTTCGGGGCGCTGATTCCAAAAATTATTTTGGTTTTGCTCTATCATCAACCGTTTCAAAAATATAGGTTATCACACTTTTCATATGGCAAAGTATATAAAGAAGGCTAACAAATATTTTCTGAAAATAAAAACACTATTGGAAATTAATGTTTATTGAGCCAATAACAAGCCTCGTTATGCAGTGTGCGTTCCTTAAAAATGTACTGAAGAACGGGACCTCCGCGTATGAACATTCTTATCCTTTATGATCAGCGACCATACGTAGTCTCCCATCATGGAAGTACCCCAATGGCCCTGGTACCTTTTCTCCATCGTTTGAATATCTTGATGGAATCTTTCGCCATGTTCTTCACTCACATCGCCCAGGTTATCACGAAAAAAGTCTAGATGTGAATGTAGATAGTGTAATTTTAAAGACATATGGCACCCATTTTGCAATAGCACTGAATCAAGTTTGACACTAACTCCTTATAGCTTGGTGCTTTATGGTTGCCTAAAAACCCACGGAAAGCACACCAAGCCACTTTTTCGATCGGAGTAATCTTGGCTTCAAGTTTCTTTGAATTCAACAGCGCCTTGATTTGTGGTCCTACAAACATGCCAGCCTTGACTTTGGTCTCAGAGAGTTTAGGGAACATGACCCGAATCTGTTGGAAAATTTCCCCTCCAAAATCTAACGCAGTTACAAACTGCTTAATTAGACCCAACTTAATATGGAGAGGTGGTAGCAGAACTATGTCAGGCTTCACAAGAGGTTCCCTGAGTACATTCTACTTTCCTGGTTGCAGTCCTTCATGTGGAGGCCACTGAACTGTTTTATAGTGCTCAGTTGAAGCCCTGCTATCCCACAGGCAAAGAAAACATGAATATTTAGTAAACCCTCCTTGTAAACCTAACGGGAAACTAATCATTTTGAAATCACCACACACGTCCCAGTTATATTGTTCATACCTGATTTGAGTGAGCAGTTGTTTGACATTTTCATAGTCCTCTTTCATTTGAACAGAATGTGCAACTGGTATAGATGGATATTTGTTCCCATTGTGGAGTAAAACAGCTTTTAAACTCCGAGTTGAACTGTCAATACACAGGCGCCACTCTGAGGGTAAATGTGTTAACCCAATAGCTGTGAATAGACCATTAACCTCACTGCAATAACAGAGAGAGCCATTGACATCGTAGAACCTTGCAAACTCTTCATGCCGCTTTCGGTATACAGTTCTCTTGCAGTTTACTCCAAGCAAATTCCACTCTTTGAGTCTGGAGGTCAGAAGCTCAGACCCTGATTTCGTCAGACCCAAATCTCTAATTAAGTCGTTCTAATTCCCTCTGATTTGGAAAGTGAGGGTTTGCACTGAAAGTATATTCTTCATCATGACTGTCCTAACCAGCCGACATCTCAGATGAGCTAGCTGCATCCTCATTTTCAACCTGCAAAGCAAAGAAACAAAATATAGGCATAGCTATATATGTAGAAGAGCATCAGCTCTAAGAAAATCGACACATAATGACCCACAGTCTGTAAATACAGAAGGTAAAGTAATGGATAGGTGCCTGTCCTGGTGGACGTGGTATTGGAAGACTTTCGCCATGTGGTACAGGAGCTATGGACGACGCTATGCTTGGATACTGAAGAGTCTGCCTTCCTTTAACTTTCCTGTACTTAGAAACATCTACCATGCAGTAGTAGCAATCATCGTGGTGGCCCTTTGGTTCTCTCCATATTCTGGGTACCGCTAAGGGCATTGCCTTGCGTACTCCCGCAGCCACCCTTCAAGTGTGGAGCGGCAGCTTCCACAGATCACATGAGGTGCCCAGGTCTTAGATTGGTCACACATAGGCATACCAAAATAGAGCCGATACGCGATCCAGAACTTGGTGCCTTTCACAATCTTGTGCGATACTTGCTTGGGGCCTATGTAATACCCACAAACGTAGCAGAATATACCCGGCGAGTGTTTACAAGTTCTAGTTGCCATTCTCTTTACCAAACTGTACTACATCAATCATAACCTGCAGATATAGAGAGAAGAGTTATTAAATCTGCAACAGATTACAGATTCCAGAAAAAAGATGTATTCACAACACTGAAATAATGTTCGCAATAAAAAAGGATCGATAACACTCAAATCGTCAGCACAGAGAAACACAGAAACACAGTACCTCAGTGCTGGTAACCATCAGACAAACAACCTGCTTTCTTTTTGTGCTCACACTTACTGACTTCTCAGACACTGCGCTCTTCTTTATATAGCACAGTGGAAGTTTCGGGCAATTTCTAGAGCAAGAAACTGTCAACGAACATCCTGATTGTTCTCAACAATTCCTGATTATTCTGATATTGCTGCCCCCATAATAACATTATACTGGTAAAACATGAATAATGGATTATCTCTGAAACCATTGATGATACACACAAGCCAAGGCCAGATTTGGACTCAGCGCCCACAAATGCATATAAAAACATAAAAAATTCTATATAAACAAAATCAGTGTTACACAGTGTTATATTGAGATATTTCGAAAAAACTATCTCTCTCTACGTTATCGAACCCATTCATAATTTTGAAAACCTGGATTAGATCACCCCTTAGCCTTCGAGTCTCGAGTTTAGTCAATTTTAACTCTTTAAGTTTATCCTCGTACGACTTTGACCTAAGCGACGAATTCATCTTAGTTGCTCCTCTTTGAACTCTTTCGATTTTGTCTATATCTTTGCGCATATGCGGATTCCAAAATTGGATCACGTACTCCAAATGGGGTTTAACTAACGATTTATAAAGAGGAAATATAATATCGCACGATTTGTACCCAAAATTCCGAGCTATAAAACCTAACACTTTGTTCGCTTTATTCAACGCTGCTGTACTTTGATTCACCACTTTCAAATCACCAGTGACTATAACTCCTAAATCTTTTTCCTGCTCCACGATTGTTAACTCTTTCCTTGACATACTATACACAAAATTACCGTTACGCGAACCTATATGTAAAATTTTGCACTTATCGACGTTAAATCATTTGCCATGTGACTGACCAATCAACGATTTTATTCAGATCTTCTGGATTTTACCTCTATCTTCGTCATTAATCGCCCTCCACCCAGCTTCGTTCATCCGCAAAATGAAACTGTACTGACTAGGCCGACATCTAAATCGTTAATATATATAAGAAAAAACAAGGGGCCCAATACAGAACCCTGAGGAACGCCACTCGCTACATTAGCCCAACACGACTCCGCTCCATCAACGACCACCCTCTGTTTTCTACCTCGCAACCACTCTTCTATCCAATTTATTACTACACCCCCTGATTCCATGAGCTTTAGTTTTCTGAATGAGTCTTTTGTGCGGTACGGTGTCAAACGCTTTTTGAAAATCTAAATACACTACATCAACCGACCGATGACTATCGTAAACGTCAAGCACGCTTTGAAAAAATTTTAATAGATTAGTTAAGCAAGATTTGTTTCGCCTAAAACCGTGCTGCGTATTTCTAACAAAGTTATGCAATTCTAAGTGTTCGACTATACGATCCCTAATTATTGATTCCAGTAGCTTACCTACAACAGACGTTAAACTGATTGGCCGCACCTTTATCGCCTTTCTTAAAGATGGGTGTTACGTTTGCTAACTTGAAATTATCTGGTGCGCACCCCTCAGATATATACGCATTAAAAATCTTTGTTAGCAGCAAAACAATGCTATTTTTTAATTCTTTTAGTTGTATGGGATATATGGAATCCTGTTGCGGTGATTTAAGCATTTTCATTTTATCAATATAGCGCATTACCTCCCCTTCACTAACCACAATATTATCCAAAATATTACCATTATCAAAAGGTATTATGTCTCTGACCGTAGGGACATTCGTTACATCTTCTATAGTAAAAACTGACGTAAAGAATTCGTTTAGCAAGGTAGCCATTTCCTTGTTTTCAGAAACTAGATCTCCGTTAACATTTCTCAACGGCCCCAAGACACTTTTTACTGGATTTTTATTGTTATCGTATTGAAAGAATCGCTTGGAGTTTTCTTTACTGTCACGAGCTATGGAGATTTCAAATTCGCGCTTGGACTTTTTATTACACTTTTCGCTTCACGCCTTAGAGATATGTAGTTGTTTCGTAACCACAAATTGTCTTTATCGCACTTATGTAGCCTATAAGTCCTATCTCTACTCTTTATAATGTCTCCTACTCTAGAAGTAAACCACAAGGGCTTGTCATTTACTTTCGCACGCTTAATTTTGTAGGGTACACATTCCTCGTTTATAGTCCTAAATACTGTTTCAAACGATTCCCACATTAGTTTTGCGTTGGAGATCCCCATTACGTTTTCCCAATTGATGTGTGAGAGTTCATTTCGAAATTTACAAAAGTCTGCGTGCTGGAAGTTTGGAATTTTAGTTGAGTTAGCTGGTTTCGAGTGACTTACTGAGAGGGCAAACTCTACCATATTGTGATCGCTTTTGCTTAACGATTCTATTACTTGAAGATCAGTAATTAGCCTACCATCCGTAGTTATTACTAAATCTAAAATACTTTCCAACCTCGTAGGTTCCCAACCTTTTGTATAAGAAAGCTATCCTCGAGAAAATTAACTAAACGATTACCTTCCGCGTCTCCCTGCATTGTATCGTAATTCACGTTCGCGCAATTAAAGTCACCCATAACTAAAGCCTGCTTACTACCTATTATTCTCTTTAGTTCACGATATAACGCTTCGTCCGTATCAGCTGTTTGATTAGGGGGCCTATATATAACCGCAACAACAAGTTGGAAATCGTTCAATTTAAGTTCTTCTATAGTCGAATCTATTGGTTCTGGAATTGTGTGCTTTACTTCTATAACATTCGCAACATTATCTTTGATATACAACATAACACCGCCTCCTCGCCTACCTATTCTGTTTTTAACAAAAAGTCTATAACCTCTAATTTGATACTCCCCTCCAAAGTCACGTGTTTCAGTGCTAAGCCACGATTGATTATCGCAATTAAATCATAGTCTTTACAAGCAATTAAAGAAAAAAATTCGTTTATTTTATTTCGTAGGCTACGAGCATTTAAGGATAGGACCTTCAAATTGTTTGTAATTTCGACACCTTCGCGAGCGCAGGGGAAATTTGTGGAATTTACGCTGGGACCTTTCGAGTTATGGCAGCTTGAAAAGAAGAGACAGTATTATGAAATAGTCTTCCTAAACGCGCAGCTCCAACGTCATTAAGATGAAGTCCATCTCCGAGGAACAAGTTCCTTCTGCCTTAGAAACTGTTCCAAAAATTCGCAAAATGCGCTCATTCCTGTTGGCAAAGAGACTTTAGGTTATTGTAGGTTATTGCTGTAGAAATCGTTTCGTTGAATAATTGGAGGAAGTATACCTGCTAAAACAATCTTATTAGTTTTTTCCTTTAATCGTTCCAGTAAGTCCCTGTACCTAGCCAGCAGTTCTTCCGATCTAGAATTTAAAACGTTATTAGTACCGACATGAATAACATACGTTGTGTCCTCGGCGGTACCGTCTGTAAAATGGTCAACACTATTAGTTATATCCTCCACCCTTGCACCAGGGTAGCAGTAACGACGCCTACGACGAGGGTTTCTCCCACAGAATTCCTCGAGCTGCTCTCGAACAATGGAATCGCCAACGAGTCGTATTTCCGGTTCATCAGCAACTTCGGAACCCAAAACAGAAAACTTATTGTTTGTTATTGCTGGTAGACAAGTCTTAGGTTTTCTCAATGGTGCTCCATTACGCACTCGAACGAAGGGTTGGGAACTAGGGGAAGAGAGAGGGCTATTAGTACTATTTGTGATATATTATTAGTAGAAACTGAGGCAGGAGGGGTCGTAACTGAAGTCTCAAGGGATTCTAATTTTGCCGTCAGGAGCATCACGCTTTCTTCAAGCCTCACTTTGGCCTCCCTCTGCCTCCCTCTCACGTTCTAACTCGTTCCTCAGGACTTCCATGCTTGAGTGCCACCTGCAAACTAACTGTTCATTATTATTAGCAATTGTAAACGCGTAAGCAGCAAATTTCCCTTCACAGCGACTACAAGTACTTGACGGGTGTGCCATGCTTTTAATTAGTTAAAAAAAAAGAGCGTTTGGAAATTAATAAATTACAACGTAGGTCTACCGCGTGCTTATTGTGCCGAGTTCTTCTGTAGTGGTTCGGAGGATTCCGTGAAAACTTACTAAATTCTTTGAAGATTCCCTGATGCTTCTTATAACGTATCGGGAAATTATTTTTCTCTACTTTATTGACTGAGTTCTCGAACGAGAGCACTGCTCGAAGGGAAAAGATAAAAAAAAGTTTCTTTTACTGTAATTTATTTCTAAAAATGTACAGGTAGTGCTCTGAATTTACAGGAGTAGAGGTTCGACCTCGTTTGACCATGGCTCAAGAAAGAATCTAAATAATTAAGGAGGCAAGGGGCCTCTGCCCCCTCCTCTAGGAATGAAGTCTAAGAAGAAGAAGAAGTCGTAATCGAAGTCGAAGTAAAGTTATTTTACAATTACCTGCTTTATATACAATCTAAATTTTGGGGGGAGTGCAGTTTGAAGGTTAAGTTTCCCCTTTAAACACATGATCAGATTTTTGAAAGATTCCAAATAAAAAATTTTAAAAATAATAATAAAAATAATCGTATTTTCGCCGAGTATACATTTCTAAAGGGCGACATAATTTCGTAGTACATTCAGTATACTCTAAGTACATCACTGAGTACATTGTATATTTGGTTTACAACAATTATGATTATAATTATGGATTAATTCACATTCACTTATCATCGTTAATTACAGTTTCATTAAAGTACATTAATTACTCATTAAGTACATTACATCATTAAGTACATTAATTACATTATATTAAAGTATTACAGTTAATTACAATTAAACAGTTAACTATAGCTTTGTTTTGTTTTTACAGTGTTTCATATTTATAGACAATTAAGATGTTAGGAATATAACACAAAGTACATGGGTACATACGGTGTATATATATATATATATATATATATATATATTATATATATACACAGGGTGTCCGAGAATTATCTGTACAATTTTTGGCTGTTATTAAAAGTCAACCATGAAGTGTAGAAATTCCAGTGTTGTCCCATTTTACAGAGAAACTCATTAAGTCTTTTCTGATAATAAGTTTTGAGAAGTTTTTTCTTTTTCAGATATTCATACACACCCCTCATCCTTAATGAATCCACAGGAGAAAGCACAGTGTGTTGAATGGTTTATCGAAACAAAATCAGATACACAAGTTCAACGAAGGTTTAGAACTAATTACAACAGAAACCCTCCATCAAGAGTAACCATACGAGCTTGGTATAAAAGGTTTAAGGAAACTGGAAGTGTAGAGCATAAGAAAGGAGCAGGGCGGCCTCGAACGTCTTTCGAAAATGTCGAGCGCATTCGAGAGGCCTTTGTTCGCAGTCCACGCAAGACGACAAGAATTGCATCACGAGAGTTACAGATACCTCGTTCGACAGTGCATGATGTCTTTCGTAAACGTTTGAAGTTGCATCCTTACAAGTTGCAAATCTTGCAACAGATTACGCAAGAAGATAAGGTCTCCCGTAAGGAATTTGCAATGACTCTGCTTGACAGAGTCGACCAGGACAATGCGTTCTTGGCAAGAATCATGTTTTCGGAAGAGGCAACTTTTCATGTTGGCAAGGTAAACAAACAAAATGTGCGCATATGGGGGTCACAAAATCCACATTGCATAGAAGAGCACATCAGAGACAGTCCTAAAGTTAATGTGTGGTGTGGCCTGTTACATGATTGTGTGACTGGACCATTTTTCTTCGGTGAATCAACAGTGACCTCCAATACCTACCTGGACATGTTGCAACACTTTGTCTATCCGCAATTGGAAGCACTGCATCCACGCATCATTTTTCAGCAAGATGGCTCACCGCCACATTGGGCCTTGATCATCCGTAAGTCCCTGAATGAGACATTCCCAAACAGGTGGATTGGCCGTGGAGGTGCAATTCATTGGCCGGCTAGATCTCCAGACATCACACCCTGTGATTTCTTTCTTTGGGGATTCGTCAAAGATCTTGTGTACAATACGCGGGTGACAGACATTGGTGATTTAAAAGCAAGAATCACAGCTGCTATTGAGCGAATTGATGTGGATATGCTGCAGCGTACATGGCAACATTTGGATTATCGATTGGATGTTTTGCGAATCACTGATGGTGCACATATCGAATGTTTGTAACAACGTTACTTTAATAAAAGAAACTTTTGAAAATACAGATTCTAAATAATCTTGTTTAAGAATTTTACGTGTGTTACCAAGAATTTTATTAAAAGATGAAATTGTACAGATAATTTTCGGACACACTGGAATTTCTAAAAAACTTGGTATCAGAAAAAACTTAATGAGATTCTCTGTAAAATGGGACAACACTGGAATTTCTACACTTCATGGTTGACTTTTAATAACAGCCAAAAATTGTACAGATAATTCTCGGACACCCTGTATATATATATATATATATATATATATATATATATAATATCGTAAAGAACGACGCTTGTATAGGAGATATTCCGCGCAAGACGAGAGAGAGAAAACGGAACAAATGAAAAAATGAAGTAACCACCTGGGAATCGAACCCGGGATCTTCCGATTGCCGGTCAGACGCGATACCATTACACCATGGACTTCACTCTTCCAAATGCCGTAATTCTTCTACATACTCGCAGAAACCAATGCCCCAAGGGGGCACCTCCCGCATGCCGTAACATTATATACATTCAACTGCAAAGAACACGCAGTATAAATAACGTAAAGAACGACGCTTGTATAGGAGATATTCCGCGCAAGACGAGAGAGAGAAACGGAACAAATGAAAAAATGAAGTAACCACCTGGGAATCGAACCCGGGATCTTCCGATTGCCGGTCAGACGCGATACCATTACACCATGGACTTCACTCTTCCAAATGCCGTAATTCTTCTACATACTCGCAGAAACCAATGCCCCAAGGGGGCACCTCCCGCATGCCGTAACATTATATACATTCAACTGCAAAGAACACGCAGTATAAATAACGTAAAGAACGACGCTTGTATAGGAGATATTCCGCGCAAGACGAGAGAGAGAAAACGGAACAAATGAAAAATGAAGTAACCACCTGGGAATCGAACCCGGGATCTTCCGATTGCCGGTCAGACGCGATACCATTACACCATGGACTTCACTCTTCCAAATGCCGTAATTCTTCTACATACTCGCAGAAACCAATGCCCCAAGGGGGCACCTCCCGCATGCCGTAACATTATATACATTCAACTGCAAAGAACACGCAGTATAAATAACGTGGTTACCTCATTTTTTCATTTGTTTCGTTCTCTCTCTCTCTCGTCTTGCGCGGAATATCTCCTATACAAGCGTCGTTCTTTACGTTATTTATACTGCGTGTTCTTTGCAGTTGAATGATATAATGTTACGGCATGCGGGAGGTGCCCCCTTGGGGCATTGGTTTCTGCGAGTATGTAGAAGAATTACGGCATTTGGAAGAGTGAAGTCCATGGTGTAATGGTATCGCGTCTGACCGGCAATCGGAAGATCCCGGGTTCGATTCCCAGGTGGTTACTTCATTTTTTCATTTGTTCCGTTTTCTCTCTCTCGTCTTGCGCGGAATATCTCCTATACAAGCGTCGTTCTTTACGTTATTTATACTGCGTGTTCTTTGCAGTTGAATGTATATAATGTTACGGCATGCGGGAGGTGCCCCCTTGGGCATTGGTTTCTGCGAGTATGTAGAAGAATTACGGCATTTGGAAGAGTGAAGTCCATGGTGTAATGGTATCGCGTCTGACCGGCAATCGGAAGATCCCGGGTTCGATTCCCAGGTGGTTACTTCATTTTTTCATTTGTTCCGTTTTCTCTCTCTCGTCTTGCGCGGAATATCTCCTATACAAGCGTCGTTCTTTACGTTATTTATACTGCGTGTTCTTTGCAGTTGAATGTATATAATGTTACGGCATGCGGGAGGTGCCCCCTTGGGGCATTGGTTTCTGCGAGTATGTAGAAGAATTACGGCATTTGGAAGAGTGAAGTCCATGGTGTAATGGTATCGCGTCTGACCGGCAATCGGAAGATCCCGGGTTCGATTCCCAGGTGGTTACTTCATTTTTTCATTTGTTCCGTTTTCCTCTCTCGTCTTGCGCGGAATATCTCCTATACAAGCGTCGTTCTTTACGTTATTTATACTGCGTGTTCTTTGCAGTTGAATGTATATAATGTTACGGCATGCGGGAGGTGCCCCCTTGGGGCATTGGTTTCTGCGAGTATGTAGAAGAATTACGGCATTTGGAAGAGTGAAGTCCATGGTGTAATGGTATCGCGTCTGACCGGCAATCGGAAGATCCGGGTTCGATTCCCAGGTGGTTACTTCATTTTTTCATTTGTTCCGTTTTCTCTCTCTCGTCTTGCGCGGAATATCTCCTATACAAGCGTCGTTCTTTACGTTATTTATACTGCGTGTTCTTTGCAGTTGAATGTATATAATGTTACGGCATGCGGGAGGTGCCCCCTTGGGGCATTGGTTTCTGCGAGTATGTAGAAGAATTACGGCATTTGGAAGAGTGAAGTCCATGGTGTAATGGTATCGCGTCTGACCGGCAATCGGAAGATCCCGGGTTCGATTCCCAGGTGGTTACTTCATTTTTTCATTTGTTCCGTTTCTCTCTCTCGTCTTGCGCGGAATATCTCCTATACAAGCGTCGTTCTTTACGTTATTTATACTGCGTGTTCTTTGCAGTTGAATGTATATAATGTTACGGCATGCGGGAGGTGCCCCCTTGGGGCATTGGTTTCTGCGAGTATGTAGAAGAATTACGGCATTTGGAAGAGTGAAGTCCATGGTGTAATGGTATCGCGTCTGACCGGCAATCGGAAGATCCCGGTTCGATTCCCAGGTGGTTACTTCATTTTTTCATTTGTTCCGTTTTCTCTCTCTCGTCTTGCGCGGAATATCTCCTATACAAGCGTCGTTCTTTACGTTATTTATACTGCGTGTTCTTTGCAGTTGAATGTATATATATATATATATATATATATATATATATATATATATATATATTCAAGAAGATACTCTTCTTGATTAGGATTACTCCTTATAAAATTAAAAGTCTACACCCACATTGACCCTTTCTAAACTATCAGAATGTGTTCATACGTTCGTTTCCTAAAAAGCGATGTGATTTGTATGACAAGTCGTCTCTAACCTAATTTCTGTTTGAGATACATTACCTCCTGGTGAGTACAGCCCGACTTGTCTTGTAACTTTTATTTTTTATTATATTGTTTAGAAGTTGGTTTAATATTTGTATTATTGCTATTCTCTTTTTTTTTGTTTAATTGTGCAATATTAATCTCTTCAATTTTAGTATATATCCCATATTCATAATTCTTATTATTTTTAAAAAGGTTCTTCCTGAATGCTGGCACACTCCGATACCACAACGGCGAAGATAATATAAGAAAAAACGTTTTGTTAACAAATCACTTAGAGAAAGACACTTGGAGGCCGTTGGATACATCTCGGCATCCACCAGATTCCTAACTTGAGCAATAAGCTTTTCTCTCCATATTTATATATCATTTATCTTTTCTTTGTCATTTATATTTAGTCCATTTCATTTAGTCACTTTAACCCTTCATTTAAGTTAATTTCATTATAGTTTAATTATATATATCTGATGTCATACCCATTTAATTAAGTAACTTAGTTTTCATTATAAATATAATTTAAATTTCATTGTGTATTTTCTTCATCCTAACCACTAAGTGTAATTTTAAAATTCCAATCATAAATTAATTAAGAACCTGGTCTCTTTTTGACAGTATGTAACACAACACACATAATGTTTTATAAGCGAGAGGAGATTTTACGTTTTCAGATGTCAATTTTTGCTGTGATTATCGAATTGCGTACACTTGCATAAGCATTTCGAGTTCATTGCGAGAGGCGAAATAATTAAAAAATAATACATGCGAACGTATTTGCACGACTTTCAATGAAAAGGTACGGATGCATAAAGTTTTGTACACATTTCATAGACTGACACGAGTAAAAATGAAAATTTAATAAAATTGATATAGGATAATGGTCAAGATAAGATATGGACGTATGGATGAATATGGTCGAATAATACTGGGTAACAATTTGAAAAATGTTCTGTTTATTGTGATTTTTCTGTCGTTTCTTAATGATTTCGGGGGGCTGATTCCAAAAATGATATTGGTTTTGCTCTATCGTCAACTGTTTCAAAAATATAGGTTATCACACTTCATATGGCAAAGTATATAAAGAAGTCTAACATAAATATTTTCTGAAAATAAAAACCCTATTGGAAATTAATGTTTATTTGAGCCAAAATTGTTTGACAAACCCAAAAAGGTGCAAAGGATATAATATATATCATGAGGAGAACCAATAAGAGAATAACAAGCTTCGTTATGCAGTGTGCGTTCCTTAAAAATGTACTGAAGAACGCGACTTCCGCATATGAACATTCTTATCCTTTATGATCAGCGACCATACGTAGTCTCCCATAATGGAAGTATCCCAATGGCCCTGGTACCTTTTCTCCATCGTTTGAATATCTTGATGGAATCTTTCGCCATGTTCTTCACTCACATCGCCCAGGTTATCACGAAAACAGTCTAGATGTGAATGCAGATAGTGTAATTTTAAACATACGGCACCACATTTTGCCATAGCACTTAATCAAGTTTGACAATAACTCCTTATAGCTTGGTGCTTTATGGTTGCCTAAAAACCCACGAACCACATCACGGAAAGCACACCAAGCCTCTTTTTCGATCGGAGTAATCTTGGCTTCAAAGTTCTTTGAATTCAACAGCGCCTTGACTTGTGGTCCTACAAACATGCCAGCCTTGACTTTGGCCTCAGAGAGTTTAGGGAACATGACCCGAATCTGTTGGAAAACTTCCCCTCCAAAATCTAATGCAGTTACAAACTGCTTAATTAGACCCAACTTAATATGGAGAGGTGGTAGCAGAACTATGTCAGGCTTCACAAGAGGTTCCCTGAGTATATTGTACTTTCCTGGTTGCAGTCCTTCACGTGGAGGCCACTGAACTGTTTTATAGTGCTTAGTTGAAGCCCTGCTATCCCACAGGCAAAGAAAACATGAATATTTAGTAAACCCTCCTTGTAAACCTAACGGGAAACTAATCATTTTGAAATCACCACACACGTCCCAGTTATATTGTTCATACCTGATTTGAGTGAGCAGTTGTTTGACATTTTCATAGTCCTCTTTCATTTGAACAGAATGTGCAACTGGTATAGATGGATATTTGTTCCTATTGTGGAGTAAAACAGCTTTTAAACTCCGAGTTGAACTGTCAATAAACACGCGCCACTCTGAGGGTATACGTGTTAACCCAATAGCTGTGAATAGACCATTAACCTCACTGCAATAACAGAGAGAGCCATTGACATCGTAGAACCTTGTAAACTCTTTATGCCGCTTTCGGTATACAATGCTCTTGCAGTCTTCTCCAAGCAAATGCCACTCTTTGAGTCTGGAGGTCAGAAGCTCAGACCCTGATTTCGTCAGACCCAAATTTCTAATTAATTCGTCCAATTCCCTCTGATTCGGAAAGTGAGGGTTTGTACTGAAAGTTACTGTACATTCTTCATCATGACTGTCCTCACCAGCCGACATCTCAGATGAGCTAGCTGCATCCTCATTTTCAACCTGCAAAGCAAAGAAACAAAATATAGGCATAGCTATATATATACATATTTTTTTTTTTAGTTTCAAAGTATGACCGCTCATGGCCATCAAAAGAAAGGTGGATAGCAGAGCGAACACAAGACGAAGACCGGAACAGCTAACGGAAATGAACAATAGACGGGGAGGAAGAGGAGGATGAGTGGGGTGAAACAGAAAAATCATAGCGGAGTCACAGCCGGTAAAGAAATCCGGAGCGAAAGAGGAAGGAGAACAACCCGGTTACCGAAAAGTAGGGACCTTCAGATAGAATAGCGCTAAGCCTATCACAAGGCCCGACGCTCACCAAAAAGGGAAAATACTCCACCAGGAGGTGGGCAACTGTAAGTGAAACGTTACAATTGGGACATCGGGGCACCCGATCCCCGGCCATCAAATAGCCATGGGTCAGGTGGGTGTGGCCAATACGGAGACGTGCCAGAGCCACCTCCTTATGGCGCGACCGATGGAAGGAAGAGGCCCAACATCCCAATTTGGGTTTAATCTTGCAGAGTTTATTTGTAGCGCCATCCCAGCGACTCTGCCACCGAGAGCGCAAAAACCTACGGAAGCCAGGGATATAATCGGAAAAGGGGAGGGACACTGGTGAAACCTGTAGTCGGCACGCGGAACGGGCAGTTCGATCGGCAGCCTCATTTCCAGCCACGTTAACATGTGCAGGGACCCAGCAAAATACCACCACCTTGCCACCAAAAGTGACAAGGATATGGCACAGTAGCTGGATTCGTCGGACCAGTGGGTGGACAGGGTCGAAACACTCCAGGCCATCCAGGGCACTGCGGGAATCCGAATAGATGACAAACGACCCATCCGGATGCTCCCGCACCACCTCCAGAGCGCTCAGAATGGCATAGAGCTCCGCCGTGAAAACGGAAGCCTCATCAGGGAGACGGGTACATCGGGGAGCAAGGGCAGACGACTGGGGAACAGCCGCGGCCCCAACGCCCCCCGACGACCTCGAGCCATCTGTGAAGACCGCAACACATGCAGAGTGACACGCTGCATGCTGAAGGAACAGAGACCGAAGCAAGGCAGAGTCAGAATCGGCCCTGCGAACGGGGCGCAACGCCCTACAGCACGCAACAGGGGTGCTCTCCCAAGGTGCAACACCCTGAAAGAGACCGGTATAACGGATGGAGGAGGAGTGCCCATACCATCGAGGAGGGAGGTCACCGTGTCGGTGAAATACCAACCCCCATCCCGGCAGAACGCCCTCTCAACCACCTGGAACAGAGGAGAGTTGGGAAGACGGAGAATCCGGAGATAGTGCTTGGCAATGAGGAACGACCTCCGATCCTCCAAGGGAGGGATGTCGCACTCAACCTGCAGACTATCAACCGGAGAGGAGCGGAAGGCGCCAGATGACATGCGCAGTCCTCTAGAGAGGACCGGATCCAGTATCCGAAGGGCCGTACGGGAGGCGGAGCCATACACCACACTCCCATAGTCTAATTTTGACTGTACCAGGGACACGTACAAACGGAGGAGTGTCCGCCTATCCGCGCCCCATGTAGTATGCGACAGATGTCCCAGCAAATCCAGGGTACGTCTTGTAGACTCGCGCAGCCGGCGAAGGTGGGGAACCCAGCTCAAACGGCTGTCGAAAACCATACCCAGGAAACGTACTGATTGAACGAGGGCCAGAGGCTGACCCCCGAGTGTAAGATTAAAGGCCGGGACGGCGCCGGATCCCCGTCTCCTCGACGGAAGGAAGGCCACACACGAAGTCTTCGGGGAAGACAGCGTAAGGCCCACCGACGACGCCCAGCGTTCAACCCGATTGACCGCGAGTTGGACTTGCCTCTCCACGAGGGGGGACTCGTCCCCGCATAGACAGCCAGATCGTCGGCGTAGATGGAACAGCGCACCGAGGGCGGAAGGGCTCCCGGTAGCGCAGACATGACCAGATTGAAGCAGGAGACGCTCAAGACACACCCCTGGGGCACCCCCTCCTCCTGAACATACAGGTCAGATAGGGCCGCCCCATTACGGACGCGGAAAGTGCGACGGCAGAGGAAGTTACGAAGAAATGTGGGCAAAAAGCCCACAAAACCAAGAGACTTCAAACGGTCCATGACAACTCCCCGACGGGTCGTGTCATAGGCCTTTTGGACATCGAAAAAGACGGCCAGAACAAGATTCCGGCGGGAAAAGGCCTCCCGTACATCATGACCAAGGAGGAGAAGGGGGTCCAGAGTACCCCGAAATCGACGAAAGCCATACTGGGTCGGGGGGTATAACCCAAGCGACTCCAGTGTAAAGGAAAGTCGGACGGCCACCATCTTTTCAAGGAGCTTGCATAAGCAGCTCGTCAAGGCAATAGGCCGATAGCCCCACCTCCGCCGGATCCTTCCCCGGCTTAGGTATCGGGACCACAATCGCCTCCCTCCAACGGGAAGGGAACGACCCCTCAACCCCCGGTTGAAAAGATCCAGCAAGAAGTGTAGGGCCATCGGGTGCAGATTCCAAATAAAGTCATACGGAATGTCATCAGGGCCAGGGGCGGAAGAACGACGGGTTGCCAAGGCAGCCCGAAGTTCCCGCATCGTAAAGAGACGGTTATAGGGCTCGTTCCCAGGCGGCGGGAACGTAACATCCGACAAAGGACGATCCGCAGCTGAAGGCGAACGGGAAACCGCAGCAAAAGCCCGGCCAGCCGATCGGCCACAGCAGCAGGATCCGAAAGGAAGCCGTCCCCGTCCCGAAGGACAGGGCGACTAGCAGGGACCGGCTTCCCCTCGATACTACGTACCTTCCGCCACACAGCAGCAGAAGGGGTAGACGAGGAAATGCCGGACACAAAAGCACGCCAAGAGGCCCGACGGGCCAACTTGAGAGTCCGGCGGGCGAAAGCCTTCGCCCGCCGCATCTCAATCAAGTGGTCCGCGCGCCGGGTGCGGTGGAAGCGGCGCGTTGCCCTCTTCCTCTCACACACCGCCTGGTGACATGCTGGAGTCCACCACGGGACGCTACGCGTCCGCGGGTTACCGGAAGATCGAGGAATACAGTCCTCCGCGACGCCCATCACCACCCGCTCGAAGAACTCCAAGCTCTCATCCACAGAGCCAAAGCTCAACACCGAACGGGCAATGACGGAACGAGCTCTGAAGGATGGCCAGTCAGCCCGCGCAAGGCACCACCTCGGTCGAGACGAGACACCCGGCTGCGGTCCGACCGGCTCAAGACAGACTGGGTAATGATCACTGCCATAAGAGTCCCCAACACCTTCCACGAAAAATCGAGTAAGGCATCGAGGGACACCAAGGAGAGATCAATACAGGTAGATGAACCCGTGGGTTCGTGGAAGTAGGTAGGTTCACCGGAATTGAGGCACGCGAAGGAAAGTTCCTCCATTAAGGAGAGCAACATACCAGCAACATTAGTCGACCGGACATCTCCCCAAGCCGGTCGCGACTGTTAAAGTCCCCGAGGAGGAGAAACGGTCGAGGCAGTTGCAACACCAACTCGCGAACCGCGTCGCGAGAAGGAGGGTCATGAGGAGGAATATAAATCGAGCAGGCAGTGTACTGGCGATCTAAAAAGAGCCGCACAGCCACAGCCTGCAAGGAAGTACGAAGAGGCACACCTCGCGAGGGTAATGAATGATGTACATAAATCGCCGCACCCCGCCGGCGTGTGTGCTCATCCGGGGTGCAAGGGAAACCAACATAGCCAGAGAGACGAGGGAGCCCCCGCAGCCAGGATAGTCTCCTGGAGACAAACACAGGAAGGCCGCTCGCTCTCCAGCAGGGAGGCAAGGTTCTCCCAGTTAGCTAAAAGCCCCCTACAGTTCCAATGCAAAATGGAACTGTAAGGGGAAGTGGCATTATAAGAAGCAGAGAAAGCAGAGAAATAGCCACGGACCAAGCTGAGCAGCAAACTCAACGGTCCGTAACCAGGGACGGAATCGGCTTCCCCGACTCACCCCGAACGGGGGGGGTAGGGGCCACCGACCCCGCAGCTGCTTCACCCGTAGTAGAACGAGAGGTGGAAAGTGGAACAGGGAGTTCAGAGGGGGGCTCCCCTGAGGGGGGAGAGACGACGAGACGGGCCCAGCCGAAACCCCCGACTCCCCACCAGAGGGGGGCCGGGGAGAACCAGATGTTCGAGGGCTCGTCACACCAGACAAGTGCTGACGGGGGGGGGAGGAAAGGTCCACCACAGGTGGGAAGGTAGATCCAGGAGAGAGACCCGACCACTCTCAGCAGGAGCCGAAGGAGAGAGACTCCATGAAGAAGGGCCAGGCTCCTCTCGACCGGGTCCACCATGGGAACCGAGTCAGTAATCGAGGGTGTCATGGGGCGGTGTACCTCAACCGACACCCGGACACTAGTTGGGGCACCGGGAGGTGACGCCTCACCAGCCCTCCGTATAGGGGGGGGAGTCCCGAGCGGATCAGGAGCGGCGCGCCGCTTCCCCTCCGGTGAAGAAGGGGAAGCAGGGCGAGCAGTGGTCATGATCGGGTCTGGAGGGCTCCGACCACGGCGACGCTTCCTCCTCCCCTTCGGGGCATCACCTTCCCCACCCGAGAGACGAGTAGGCAAGGATCCAGACCCCAAGGCCGGAGAGGGAGAAGGGGCACTTGTAGGCAGGGAATCAGATGGGATGTCTGAAAGTGAGGCAGAGGGACAAGAAGGTCCCGCGGCGCCAGGAGGACCACCAACCCCCGGAACTTCCAGGGGGGGCACCACTCCGGTAGGCGCCGGGGTAGCACGGGAGGGGCCCGAGGACCCGCCAGGGCCAAGAGCCGCAGCATAGGACAACCCCCGCCGCGGCTCCCGGTCACGGACCCTATCGCGCGCCTCCCGCGCACTAAGGAATTCGGTAGTCCTTAAGGACCGCACCTCGAATTCAAACTTGAAAACGGGGCAGTCCCGAGAGGAGGAAGGGTGGGCCCCCGAGCCCACCGTCTTAAGACGCTGAAACACCCGTTCCGAGTTGCCCGGAAGGGAGCCAGCGGAAGGGCGGAGAACAAGGTACCTGTCCACCGGACAGAAATTGACAGCAGGGATAGGTCCATGTGTGACGGTAACCGAGAGTGGGCGAGAGAACGAGGGCCGCGAAGACCCCGCCCTACGGCCACCACTAGTCCGGCCACGAGAGACAGACGCCGCAGAGGACGAGAGAGGGCAATACGGCTTTAAGGTCAATCCAGCGGAGGCAGAGGCCGCTGAACGACCAGAAGTAGCAGTTTTATCCAAATCCAAGGGCGGGCCAGAGTCGTCAACAGGAGAGGATTGAAGTTTTGAAATTGAACCCATAAACAATAGCATTGCAAAAAAGACAGCCTCGGACCCAAGGCAATGCACCATCCGCCGCTGCATCCTTCAAGGCGCAGGCCCAACGTCCCGGGTAGCCCGCCCCCCAACCTGACTTTCGTATTAAAAACAGCAGATTGGCTCCACGGAGATTTGTCCGTTAAGGGCCGAGCAAAGACCCAATCCAGACGCAGCAGCAGTCCAGGCGCCTGTACCGTCCCGAGAGCACGGCTCAGCCACGGAGCGATGCCCCCCGGCGGGTGCACCCGATGACCCCAAGACTGCAAAATACAAACAGAGGGGGGGGATACTACAATTGACAGAGGCCCAAGACCGAGTCAAGACAAAAGAAATTCCGGGAGATACGGAAGAAAAAGGGGAGCAGAAAGAAAAGGAAGGGGGGAAAAAAAAACGCAACTAGGTAACTCTTCGCCCACACCCCGCGAGGAGTTGAGGAAACCCCAACAACCCACGAGGTGTACAAGCCCCCTCAGCCCGGCAAGCCGGAGTACCTAATCGAGGGGGCATAGCTATATATGTAGAAGAGCATCAGCACTAAGAAAAACCGACACATAATGACCCACAGTCTGTACATGCAGAAGGTAAAGTAATGGATAGATACCTGTTCTGGTGGACGTGGTATTGGAAGCCCTTCGCCATGTGGTACAGGAGCTATGGACGACGCTATGCTTGGATACTGAAGAGTCTGCCTTCCTTTAACTTTCCTGTACTTAGAAACATCTACCATGCAGTAGTAGCAATCGTCGTGGTGGCTCTTTGGTTCTCTCCATATTCTGGGTACCGCAAAGGGCATTGCCTGGCGTACTCCCCGCAGCCACCCTTCAAGTGTGGAGCAGCAGCTTCCACAGATCACATGGGGTGCCCAGGGCTTAGATTGGTCACACATAGGCATACCAAAATAGCCGATACGCGATCCAGAACTTGGTGCCTTTCACAATCTTGTGCGATACTTGCTTGGGGCCTATGTAATACCCACAAACGTAGCAGAATATATCCGGCGAGTGTTTACAAGCTCTAGTTGCCATTCTCCTTACCAAACTGTACTACATTAATCATAACCTGCAGATATAGAGAGAAGAGTTATTAAATCTGCAACAGATTACAGATTCCAGAAAAAAGATGTATTCACAACACTGAAATAATGTTCGCAATAAAAAGGGATCGATAACACTCAAATCGTCAGCAGAGAGAAGCACAGAAACACAGTACCTCAGTGCTGGTAACCATCAGACAAACAACCTGCTTTCTTTGTGTGCTCACACTTATAGAATAACCTTTATTAATAATAAAATAAATACAGTAGTCTTTTTACAACTTACAATTTTTACAATGACATAAATAATTGTGAAGCTCGACTATTTATTTATTTTATTTTATTTTTTTTTATTTGGCCCTTAAGCTTTAGGCTTTACTGGGCTCTCATTAAAAATAACAGCTAGCCGTTATAAATTAATAATAATAAAATAAATAAATAAGTAAATAAGTATTATTAATAGTTAAAGCCTGTATTTCAATATTAAACAATATTAATGGACAATATAAAACATTATTAGTGGACATTAATCCAAGATTTTTGTTAGTATCCCATTATTAATCGGGATTTTAACTTGGTTTTAAACAAATTTACATTCGCAATATTTTTTATATCGGCATGCAAGTCATTCCATAGTTTCAATCCAATGAAAATAGGTAGTTTTTGAGATGAAGACAATCTAAATTGAGGTATAACAATCTTTGATCTATTTCTGGTCTGATACGGGTGGATTTCTTGATGAGTTACAAAATATCTATTTACCCATTGCAAATTAATGATTTTGCTCTTACACTTGTAAATAAAAATAAAATGTGCCAGTTTGGTTATATTATTGAGCTTTAGTAGGTTTAGCTCTTTAAATAATGCACTAGAGTGATCAAGGAAATCAGCATCAGATAATAACCTTATTGCTCGTTTTTGGATGACAAAGATACCATTTAATGCGTTGTTAGCGGAGTTTCCCCAAACAAGGGTGCAGTATGTTATATAAGGAAGAACAAGAGTATGATAAAGAGTCAATAAAACTTGTTTAGGGACTACATTTCTAAGTTTAAACATTATAGCAACGCTCCTTGAAATCTTTTTCGCGATATAATTTACATGATCACTCCATTGCAAATTCTTATCTAGCATTACACCAAGAAATTTTGTTACAGTACACTCCTTTATGGTGATTTCACTAACATTGAGTTCATCAAGATATACATTTCTTTTATTAGTAAAAATCATGAAATTTGTTTTACTGGTATTTAGGAAGAGTTTATTCGTGGTCAACCATTTCATTACACTGATGAATTCTGAATGAAATATATTCTTAGCTGTATTAACATCTTTGCAAGAAAAGGAGAGAGTTGTATCATCTGCAAACATTATGAAGTTCAGTATATCAGATGAACGTGGAAGGTCATTTATATATAATAAAAATAACAGTGGACCCAGCACTGAGCCCTGTGGCACACCATGTTTGACAAGCGCTTTAGTGGAGCAAACCTTATTTACTTCTCAGACTCTGCGCTCTTCTTTATATAGCACAGTGGAAGTTTCGGATAATTTCTAGAGCAAGAAACTGTCAACGAACATCCGGATTGTTCTCAACAATTCCTGATTATTCTGATATTGCTGCCCCCATAATAACATTATACTGGTAAAACATGAAAAATGGATTATCTCTGAAACCATTGATGATACACACAAACCAAGGCCAGATTTGGACTCAGCGCCCACAAATGCATATAAAAACAAAAAATTATATATAAACAAAATCAGTGTTACACAGTGTTATTTTTCGTTTGACATAATTATTGCATTTATAAAGTAACTTACTTGATTGCCAATCTATAGCATGATCATTTTGGCTGGCATGATAAAAATTTGCATTCTTAGTATTACAACTTCTGAAGGCATATTTGTGTTCTTTAATACGGGTTTCAATATTTCTTCCAGTTTCTTCTACGTATTCTAAATCACAACTTTTACAGGGAATGCTGTAGACACAGGCTTGTTCCTGTTTTGCAACGTTATTCCCAACCAATTTACTTTTTACGGTGGACGAATATTTGAACGCCAAAGCAAACTTAAAATCTTTCGTCAACGGTTTTACTCTTTTTAAGCCGGCAATGTAAGGCAAACTCACATATTGTTTTCGGTTAACTGAAGGTTCCCGAGGGGCATAAAAAGATTTTCTGGCTTTAAAATACGCCTTTCTGATAAACCACTCAGGATATTTTAAATCCTTAAAAATTCCAAATCTTTGAATTTTCCAGGTCCAGCAAATGTGGGCTACAAATCCTGAGTGCTCTTAGAAACATGGAAGAAATATTATTTTTAATACTCTCTCATTATTCCTTCATTATTTAGTTGTTTGATGTTGTGTACGTATAGCTTGCACATGTAAGTTTTTGTGCATGTATATACGAATTAATTCCTGCTTTGTTTTAATAGTACCATATTGTTAATGTTTATATATATAGACACTCAGGCTTATGATAATTGCTGCAGTGGTGTTTAATATACAGATAAAATGATCTGCTGTTAAATTTAAATTTAAGCATTAAAAGACTTCAGTTATTCAAATGTTAGAACCTATTCCAGTTAAAGCTCTTTCAAAGGTTATGTACCAAAATGTAATGTTTAATATCTTGGTCTAAGTTCTTTTAGTTTTCATTCATGTATGTTTCATAGTTACACATTAACACCTGTCAACCGTGTACGCTTGCTAAAGGAAGTTTACAGTTGTATAGTATATAGTATTGAGCAACTGTCTATATGTACAGTGCCTAAACCGATTATGTATATATATTGTAGTAGTGAAAATATATTGAATTCAAACTGTATAAATTTTTAAATAAATAAAAATATCGTTTCTTTCAGATGATGAACGTGAGTGGAAAGAACTTATGAAATTGGCAGAAACTACTACTACTGCTACTACTACTACTGACACTCCTGGAGCAGAACACACTATACGCTCTAGAAATCGAAATTTTTGAAGCAGTCGTTTCATGGTGAGATGGGCATTATAAAATACCCTCGATTACTTACTTTAACATGAAATACTTCAATCAGATCTGAGGTCGATGAACTTTCAACATTTTCCTCGTCGTTCTCGGAAACTTTTAAGGCAACCCTTTAAATGAAAGATATCATTTTAATCGTTACTGCATATTTATAAAGTTGCTTTTGTGTGTGTGTGTATATAGAGGGTGATTACAAAAGTGTACGATTCCAAAAATTTAGTGTGATCGAACTATTTCTGATACAAAATTAATAATGTCAATGGAAACAGTAACTCGCAAAGATTTTTTGGTTCATAGATGTTCAATATGATTTCCATGGGTAACCCGGAAAAACAACCGGAAGGAAAACCTATTCATGAAGCCATAGCATCTATTGAGCGAGATATCTTGCGGAAAATGCTGGAAGAGTTCTAATATCGTTTGGACATTGGCAGGATTACCACGAAAAATCATATTGAACATCTATAGACTGAAAACAAAATTTGCTAGTTACTGTTTCCATTCACATTATAATTATTATTATTATTTTTGTATCAAAAATAGTTTGATCGCAAACGTTTGAAATTGTATACTTTTGTGATCATCCTGTATATTAGGGTGGAGCGAAAAATACGTTTTTTCTAGTATGAAGTTCTAATAGTGATTAAAAGTTGCATTTAGTGGACGGTATATACCTGCGAAAATATGAGTTCATTTGTTTAATATTTTCAGCTGCCACCAGGGGGCTAAAGTTAACACAATTTTGGGTAAAAAGGAAAAAAATGCTTCTATTTTAGGTTTATCAAACTATTATAAAATTTTATCTTAGAATTATCTAATAGTTTGATTAAGATTCTTAAATGATAAGAATTCGTTTTGTAAAAATGCCTTTTCATATGCTTAATATCTTCAGCTGCCACAAGAGGGCTGAAGTTAACTTACAAATGACAATTAAGTATGATTCTGTATTTACTTGAAAAAGGGAACAGTAATAAATTAGGATGTCTCTCCTCCTTTATACTGGCTTGAGACAGTTAAAAAACGTTATTTCGTGCCTTAGCGGAGTTACCACCCTTTCCCCAACCAACCTCCCTCTAGAAAGGGTTCTTGCTGAAGACTATTTAGTAATTTGCTTTTGTGTCAAATTTTGGCTGTTTTTTCCTTGATTCTAATGTAGCACGAATCCAACCGTCTCTGTTTGTAGGTCCGCAGACTGATCCAGCAGCGTCTGTAACGAGCTTGACGCATCTCTCTACGGCTTGTGTATGACATGGAAACTGAAATAATTCTGAATGAAGAGTAGTACCATGTTTGATGCATGATTCAATATCATCAAGAGAAACTCCTTTGGTTATCGGTGGTTCTGCTATCTGAAAATCTTGCCACATAATGAAATCTGTATAGTCTTTGGCATAAAAATTTATTTCTGGCACCTTAAAATACCTGATAACATCTGTTTCTTGAATGCATGCCTTTGCTTTTATGATACGCCTAAATCCCAACTGACGCACATGCTCCCTTTCATCAGCTATCATTGCAATGAGAATGTTTTCTTGATTTGCGTAATATGCATTTCGCTGAATGACTGAGTCATGTACTCTCCTAAGCTCTTCACGGAGATACCGGCTTCTTGCAATCATATGCCACATATGTTTAGCACCATATTGGCATAATGGTTTACGCTTTATCTGAAACCACATTGGTGCGTATACCCTAACAATGAAAGTAGCTATTCTTGTAAATTGCCTGAAGGATTCTCTGTGCTTGCATATAACCGCAGAGTCCTGTTTGCTGTGGTGAGCCACCTTGAATGTGATATATTGCCTGGACTCTTATGACTAAGACTCTTTGAGAATGTTCCACTTGATATAGCCTTGTGAATTTCAAGAAGGTATTTCTGGTCAGTACTTATGTCATCTACATCAACTTCACACATGTCCTCTTGAATTTCAATGGGTTTGAAGTTAACTATGGGAAGCTTTTCACAGTCTGAAAGTGCTCGGCCAATTTCTCCTGAAAATGCTCTTGGTCCAGTAGTGGTACCATCCAAGTGATGAAACAGATGGCGCAATGGAAGTTCATTAAGGTGTAAAAGGCATATCAGCCACTGCAATGGATTATTAAAGGCTTCTTCCAGTAATCTTATTGTGCCTCCAATACTACCAGTGTTAACCAACAGCCAACTGCAACGATGTTCCCTATATCAACATTCCTTTCTTTCAAGCAATTCACTAGCGCTGTGCAAATGTATTTAGCTTTGCCACTGGAAGGTGTCACATGTGCAAAGTACAGAGAGTGTGGTTCAGATATTATGCTGATATGCTCTTCGCGTTTGGTTCTTTGGTGGTTAGAGCCATCACTCTCCTGGACTTGAATCATTGTTTTATCCTTTCTGCCATCAAAGTATAATCCCCGCATGGTTTTTGGCTCTCCTATCTGTTGTAGTTTCTTTCTCTGTTTTTGTCTTTCACGTCTTAGCTTACTTCTGTCTATAATATTCCCTTTGTCTTCGGGAGTAACAATTTTAAGATCTGCCAATACTGCAGAAGCAATAGCAGCCCCAACTCTGTCCGACATTTTAAATCTATCACAAGTAATTGCTAATGAAGGCAGTGGCTCACGCATCTGTTGTTCTGATATTACATATTGAGTCGAGGTTGTATCTTCCTCATTATCTTCAGATATCTCTTCTAGTTGTTGAAGTTCACTTGTCTCTGTTTCGATTTGTAAGTTGGACGTATTGGTTATAGCAGCACTAGTTGTTTGTGAGGATTCCAGACGTGCTTTTTCCATTTCCTTTCGATGTTCTCTTGCTTGTAATCGTCTTGTGTGTGCTATGTCAATGCTTCCTATCACCATTATTCTGCGTGTTCGTTGGTCATTTAAAAAATCCTGCTCTTTTGGAGGGACTTTCTTACTCTCTTCACATGAGCATCTCCTAAACTCCTTACATTTGCAGGTGCAGATGCAAACAAAGTGCATTTTGAAGAGTTTTCAAATTCTTCAAGCGATTTTGTACTTAGGCTGATCCTTGCGTGACTTGTATGGCTTTAATAAGGACCTGTATTTATCATGGTAACACTCGCATCATCTGTAAAACGCGTGTATGTGAAACTATTGGCAAAGAGGCCTTCTTCCAAATATTTTCTACCTTTTTGGAAACTGCCTCTGCTATTTCAGAAAATGAAGGCTCCTTGTTATTCATCTGCTCCTTCACTAAATGTTTTGTGACAGGTAATCTTTCATAATGCAGTTATAAGTTGGTAGTTGCATATCACTCATCTCACAAGGTACTTCAAATATGGCACACTTCATATGTTTCTCTGTGAAAGGTTTATATTTAGTATTGATGCCATAATATTTTTAAGAAAAATTCACAATCACAAAAATCCTGTAACATCAAACATTATATAATTAATATATATAATATATTTTATAAAGTATATATAATATATTATATAAATAATAATAATATATTATTAAATAAACTAAAATTATATAATACATTATAACAAGCATTTTATAATAAAATCAATATTATCTCTATAAAATCACTTTAAAATAAAGTTTATAATATTCCGATCATATTAAAAACTCTCCGATCAACTGAGCGACTAGGCCTACTACCTAAAACAAGTGTTAACACACTGTTCTAATGACTCACCGAAAGCAATTCCTTCCACCAAAACCCTCCCCCACAAACCCTCCCCAAACCCTCCCCCCAACATTCAGTGTAGTCTCAACATGACTCAGTTACTCTAAATTGTGTTAAATTCAGCTCTCTTGTGGCAGCTGAAGATATTAAGCATATGAAAAGGCATTTTTACAAAACGAATTCCTATCATTTAAGAATCTTCATCAAACTATTAGATAATTCTAAGATAAAAGTTTATAATAGTTTGACAAACCTAAAATAGAAGCATTTTTTTCCTTTTTACACAAAATTGTGTTAAATTTAGCCCCCTCGTGGCAGCTGAACATTTTAAACAAATGAACCCATATTTTGGCAGGCATATTTCATCCACTAAATGCAACTTTTAATCACTATTAGAACTTCATACTAGAAAAAAAGTATTTTTCGCTCCACCCTACTGTATATATATCGAAAAGACGCTTCTTTGCGATTTAAGCCAACTTATAAGCATTTATTTCTGAAGTGTAAGTTTGGGAACAGATTGTTTGCTGTGAAACATGTAAGCTTTATTAAAAGGCTAGTTCACACTCACTACAATCTTGTTGCCCTTCTAGCTGTTACACATCACTATCTCATTGAAAGGGATGCTATCTCGTATGCGATTTATTTACTGACCGAAAGTCGAAGTAAACTATCTTGCAACATTTTCATCATAGTGTTGTGAACTTCTCGTAAGAATACCTTAGACTGGAAAGGTAGCATTCCATTTACTGCGCATTCGTAAGGCATTTGTAATCTGTAGTCAGTGTATGAAATGTTTTGAAAATTGAAGCTTCAATTTTCTGCCATTTAAGTAAATTTGTTTTAAATATTTCATCCCTAAGTGTTTTTTTTTCAATCACACTGTGTACTGCAGATTTTGAAAGCTTTATTCCTTTGCTATAAAAAATTTGTTAAATTTTAAGAATGAAGAAGGAAATAATATCAACTTATGAAGTTTCTTGCGTCCACTTTTATACGAAATTGACATCATAAGTATGAAGCCAGAAGATATCGTTAATGCAGTTCACGAATATAATTTGTTTACGAATGAAGAGAGAATAGGAAATTTAATGACTATGAAAAACGTAACTGAAGAAACTTATTCTGCTGTCGATGATAATGATGATTTGGCTGTAAGAATGCGTACGTTAAGTGGCAGGAAAACAGATATTTTCCTTCCGATCTAAACTCAGAGCCAAAACATCGTAAGCTAAACTTTCCAGAGAGTATACAGCAAAGTTGTCAAATCATTATGTATATGAAATGCAATTACAAGAGCAAATGGATTTCGAGCGGTACCTATATTATAATGATTATGCAAGTCTCGGAGGACATTAATTTAAGCCAGCTAAAAGCTCGCGGTGATTGTTTCTTGGGAGAGACCTATTTGGATCTCAAACATACAGAATTTGAACAAATGTATTCTTCCTCGGTTGGTCCACCGTGGATTTTTCGCCCTCCCGCGAGGATTAGAAAGAATGTCTCGGACATGATAACAGTCAATGAGAAGGAAGAATTTGTAAGCACGAGTTAAAATTGTTCTCCACGAAACATGCTAATGTAGAATTTTGTGGTGAATCTATACTCTGCGACATTAGCATTAAGTATTTTAAATAATTTTAAGAATTTCATGAAGTTTCTTATTTTAACCAATTTATAAGTTAAAATGTTAATTTTAAATGTTTTTAAAATCTGACTGAAGAAAATTCTTAAAATACAGCATTTATTTTCTCAAATGATGATATAAAAATAATTAAATAGTTTTCTATAGTTTTAGATAGGTTTTAATCTTTATGATTACCCGAATTAAGACAATAAACTGAAATCGCGCCTACACTTATCGGAAATCCATCATTCATGAATCAGAAAAGAATTTTCATCCTTTTATAAGTGCACGATAAATCACTTGTGTACCCACATATTTTATATATGTGTATAATTACTCGTATTTGTTGATACAATGATACTTAAAACTTAAAATTTAAAATATGAAATTGATTTTTTGTATGAAACTATTTTTCAAATTCATTAATATTTAACCCTTAATATTAAAGGGTGATGTTAAATTTCACTTAAAAATGTTTTTCTTCAGGCTTTAATCTAACTTCTTCCTCACTGAGTTCCCAAAGTTTCTTTGATAGTCCCGGATCACGAGCTTTTTTAGAGGTTTCTGTAATCTAAAGGAAAAGAGAATTACAATAAATTTTAACTCTTAATAAATCAAAATGTTACCACTCCAGACCAAAAAAATAGAGTATTATCTGAAAAGCTCTCATGACCTTGGTAATACCTTTATTAGAAATATGAAAAACTGTACAAGCTTGTCATACAGTTTATATTGCATTTCACAAGAAGGCCTAATTCAAACCCAGGCCTAAAAACGCCAGTAATATGGTATCGTATACGGTACATTTATCTCGTAATTCAATAAAAAATATCATTGCATTGAATAACAACAAATTGCCTCTGAATTTGGGATAAAGCCCATTGGGAATAGGGAAGATTGCAGTAGGTGGAACTAAAGAACAAAAGAATATGTAGGGATTCGGCTTACGTTAAAATGGAAGAAGGTATTTTTTCGTACCAAAATTTTCAAATGAAGCAAGCAAGCAAAGAATATGTAAATGGTGTGGGGTTACTTTCACTTATAAGTAGAACGATCAATAATCTTTTTTACCAAGAAATCTTAGAATATTTTATGCTGAAGTCTGCAGAGCCGCTGTATGGAGACGAACCATTTATTTTTCAACATGACTTAGATTCAGCTCTTGCGACTCTTGCAAAACTGTAGGAAGTGGGGGAAGGAGGTGGGGGTTTATGAATGAATGGGGTCGGGGGTAGACCCTCCAAGGGGAGAGCGAGGTAACCTAAAATGTAAATGTAAGAATGTATTTACGTTTGCATGTACGTATAAATGTTTGTTTGCATGTATGTGTATGATTGCATGTATGTAAAGGACAATAAAATACAAGGTTTTATTAAAGGCATAACTGGAGAGAGCCAATTCTTCTGGCTGGAGAATCTTGGAGCATAATGACACCGACCTTTGACCCCTCTGGATGGCTGAACGATTGGCGTGAGTGGCTGACAAGCTTTTAAGTAGAGCCAGTATTACTAATTTAGAAGCTCTTGTACTATATATATATATATATATATATATGTAAAAAATGAACAATGAATAATCAATATTCATTTTTACATAAGAACCAAAATCGCTTAACGCGAGTTTGGATAATAATTTTACTTGTAGCTTCCTATTTTTGTTCGTGTCACAACCCTACGATCTACCATATCTATGGTTTAGTCGTATCCATTTTCCATTTGTTATAGAAGTTATTATAATTAATTATGAATTGTCTTGCATCTCACCGTCGACCCTAGATTATGCATACACATTGCATGTAACAGGATTAGAACCCGTAGTTGTACTTCTTAGTCATTACTACCCACTCTTTGTCTCTAATTCGTTCTTGTAAATCTTCCTAATAATGATTTGTACTATACGTAAAAATTCAATAACTATGACGTCACATTTTCCCTTCATCATATATCTAGTATTCAATGTAGGAAAATTCTTTAACATCATACTAAGGACGAAACACTCTATAGAAGTCATTATTTATATGTTATGTAGTATAAATATAACTATTATTCGACCATATCTCCCGCCCCCATACGTCCATATCTTATCTTGATCATTATCCTATATAAATTTTATTAAATATTCATTTTTTCTCATTCGTGCGAAAACGCTCAAATACGTTCTCGTATTGCTTTTTTTATTATTTTTTTTCAAGTGCGTTCACCCCTCAAGATATTCAAAAATGCTGAGGTTAAAGTGATCGAATTCCGCTGACTGGCAGATTCGAGCGCCTCAAAGATAAAATACCTCCGTTCGCTCTGATTTCAAATTCATAACATATTATAGCATATTATTTCGTAAATAAATTATCTCGTAAGTGCCATGTACCGGCAGAGCTGGGCACTTGCGTTTTTTTGCCCGTTTTTTTGCGGTACTGCGGTACTGCGGTACTACTACCGCACTACCAAACCGGTACCGCATAACGCAGTACCGCAAAGGATCGCTGAAAGTACAGCAGTACCGCTACCGCATTCAAATTTCCCGCGGTACTTTCCGCGGTACCGACCAACACGGTAGTACCGCAGTACCGCAGTACCGCAAAAAAAACCGCAAGTGCCCAGCTCTGCTGCATGTACGTTGTATGATATTTCTAAACATCTTAATTGTCTATTAATATGAAACACTGTAAAAACAAGACAAAGTTATAGTAACTGTTAATTGTAATTAACTGTAATACTTTAATTTAATATACGTAATGTACTTTAATGAAACTGTAATTAATAATACTTGTAATGTACTTCATTGAAACTGTAATTAAATGTAATGATTTAATTTATAATGTAAGAATGTACTTTAATAGAACTATAATTAAACAATAAGTGAATATGAAGTAATCCATAATTGTAATCGTAATTGTAATGAACCAAAATTAATACGTACTCAGTCGTGTACTTAATTTGTACTTATGTGTACTATTACGAAATGATATCGCCTTCATAAATGTAGACTCGGCGAAAAATACAAATTAGTTTTTATTTTTTCTTTCAAAACATCTGATCATGTGTTTAAAAAGGGGGAAATTTAACCTTCAACTGTCCTCCCCCAAAACATTTAAGTTTATATTATACATGCACTACTTCTTCATTGCACTTCTTCATTAGACTTCTTCATTAGACTTCTTGATTAAGTCACTTCATATTTGCACTTCAGATTAGCATTTCATTAGGACTCCTTTGTTAGCAGCCTCGCTGCGGGGAGGGGGCAGAGGCCCCTTGCCTTCTTAATATTTTTAGATTCCGGCCTGAGCCATGGTCGAAAGAGGTCGAACCTCTACCCCTGTAAATTCAGAGCAGTACCTGTATATTTTTAAGAAGTAAACCACAGTAAAAGAAGTTTTTATCTTTTACCTTCGAGCTTTGTTCTCTTCAGGAACTCAGTCAGTTAAGTCGACAAGTTATAAAAGAAAAGTCGATAATTTTAGTATCAGAGAAAGTATCAGAGAAAGTATCAGAGTATTATAGAAAGAGAAGAATTAAAAATTGGCGACCCTTTGCCCAAATTAAGAGACAACCCAAGCACCATAGAAGATATCGGCATAACAGTCTGGCGAGTCTGTAGCCAAGAGTTTAACAAGTGGCGACCGAAAAGAATTAGAATGTTATAGAAGAAATATCCGTTGCTTGCCTCCTAACTAGAACCCCCGTCGATTCCGAACCGACTCAGGGCCATAGACGGAGGGGTTAACATTTGGCGACCCTGCACCAGGATAAAAAGAAGATTTTAAGAAAAAGATTTTTAGAAGAAGATTTTAACAAGATTTTAAGAAGAGGCCACTCTTTGGCCAAGAATAGAAATTACTCTGCATCAGGATAAAACCATTTGACCGGCGTGTCACGACTTCTAGTTCGTAACATCCACCCTTGAACCGGTGTGTCACGACTCCAAGTTCTCCACGCCTAGTTTTCATCCAAGAAGAAGTAGCCAGGAAGACGTCTTCAGGACGTCTCTGAGGATTTCCCCATAGAAAATTTTGTTAAGTACAGTTTGTTTTTTTAAGTAATTTATAAACATTTGAAAAGTCACTATTATTAACAGTTAATAATGAGTATCAAGTCAGAATTCACAAGAAACAGTGAACATTCCATACACCAGTGATACATTTGTTTTAATTGTAACAGAGAGTTAATTGTAACAGAGAGTTAATTGTAACAGAGAGTTAATTGTAACAGAGAGTTAATTTCAAAGAGAGTTAATTTCAAAGAGAGTTAATTTCAGAGAGTTAATTTCAGTTATTTTCACTGTTATATTCAGTATAGAATAATTTTATTTTATGTATCAAACATAATAGTATCGTACCTTCGTGTACATTAGAGTGAAATGTTGTTTACATTTTATATTTTTGTTTGCAAATTTTTTTCAAATTATTGAATTGAATTGACTTGCAAATTAAGAGAGAGCGAGTTTAGAGAGAGTTTATAGAGTTATAGAGTTACTTGAAGCAGTTTCAAGTTCCATTTTCAGTTTTCAGACAGTTTCAGTTGGTTGTAACCAAAAGGGACAACCAAACCCCAGAGATTTAGAGAGGTACTTGAAGTCACTTTTTGAAGTCATTTTTTGAAGTAATTTTTGAAGTCATTTTTTGAAGTCATTTTTTGAAGTCAGTTTTTGAAGTCAGAAGGTTGCACCAAGAGGGTCAACCAAAACAGAGGTTAATCGTCTCCACTTGAATAGAGATCAAGTGCAGTCATTTTCCATTTTCAGTTAATTTCAAAATCAGTTTTCAGTTTCGGTTGGTTGCATCCAAGAGGGACAACCAAACCCCAGAGATTTATAAGGATACTCGAAGTTGTTTCGAGTCAGTTTTAGTTGCAAATCAGTTTTCAGTTTCAGAAAGTTGCATCCAAGAGGGACAACCGCCCCAGAGATTTCAGTTATATTCGAAGTCAGAGTTATATTCGAAGTCAGAGTTATATTCGAAGTCAGAGTTATATTCGAAGTCAGAGTTATATTCGAAGTCAGAGTTATATTCGAAGTCAGAGTTTTATTCGAAGTCAGAGTTTTATTCGAAGTTAGAGAGTTCAAGTCAAAGTTAGTTTTTAAGTCGAAGTTAGTTTTCAAGTCCCAAGTTTTCAATGCAGTCAATTGAATTCAACCTTTTTTTGTTGTTCAAGAGAATTTAATTCAACCTTTTTTTTGTTGTAAAAGAGAATTAAATTCAACCTGAATTGACCCGTTTGTGTCTTTAGTTTAACTTTTTTTTGTTTAAAGGAAATTGACCGATTTGTCTTTTTCATGCCAGTTTTGCGTATATAAATATATAGTTATGTAATTCATTATTTGTAACCAAAATAGTTTTTACAATTGTTTGTAACGATTTTGGTAATTATTGTAATGTATATGAGGAACATGCCGTCCCTCCGTTTGTTGAACTCTTTTAATTTTTGTTCTAAGTATGTGAAAAGCAATCTTTTTAAAAAAAAGAGCAAAGTGCTCACGAAAGATGTAATTGTCAATTTCAGACTTATACCCCCCGCTTAGTCACTCAATTCCCCCGAATGTCGTACTACAAACTTTGTCTTTTAAGTTTATTTATTTTCATACCCCCAACCCCAGTTGAACCCAGTGACAACCGGAGAAATGGTTCAACCATGGTTAATTCCTCTTTAGTACTATGGAACATAACCTCCGTTTATGTTAAGTTGTGTTTTTTTTTATTTTTAAGAATATTATATGCTTAGTTTATTATAGTTTATCATTGATTTCTATTTTCAAACATTATATTTTTTATATTTTTTTAATTCGATTAATACTGAGTAATTGTCGTAGTCGAATTAAATTCCATCTTCAAAATTCAATTTTAAAAACCGTGAGATTTACTTTCATTAACTCTGAGTTCCTCTAAGTACGTCTTTTTTTTATTACCTTAATTCGTATAACTGATTTAATTAAATACTTAAATACTACCTTGAACTTAAAGGATTTTATAATAATAATAATAATAATAACAATAATTGACTTAAACTTAAAAGATTTTATAACCCTAAACCCATCTTAAATTATTATACATTATTTTTAAACTTTGTTCATTCAAAAACCTTCCAAATCCCTACACATACACACGCATGTATGCGCACTATATATATATATATATATATATATATATACAAACCTTATGCTAAAATCATTGGATGTCACAATAAACTATTTCATAGCGTGTAAGTGCTAACTATGCTATTTATATAGTCCTAAGCATTTTTGCTTACTATATATAAATTCTCGCTCATGCATTTATACAGTTAATTTAACAATCCTCTCAGCTAATCTGTGTCTCGAAATTATAAAATACACACTTTGTACCCAATAAACATAAATACACATTTGACCACAGGTCTATACATCATCCATTACATCATTCGATTTTTTACCTACAATAGTCAATAAAATTAGTTACGAATTGTACTATCATGGTAACCTCGAAAAATCCATGAACTTCAAAATTTATGTTTTTCCCTTTTACCTATTCATTATGAATGTAATTTTCCCCACATAAAAATAAAAAATTAAAAAAAATAAAAATTTAACAATATCATTCTTTGTCTAACTTAATTGTTTATTTAAATTAAAGTATTAATCTTTGAATTCTTTTATATTATATAATAACTCACTTGTTCTGTATAAAACTTGTAATGTAAAGAAAAATTCGTCACCTAACTTGAATTAGTTACGATGTTATTTTCTCAATTGTATACTAAGGACGAAACACTCTATAGAAGTCATTATTTATATGTTATGTAGTATAAATATAACTATTATTCGACCATATCTCCCGCCCCCATACGTCCATATCTTATCTTGATCATTATCCTATATAAATTTTATTAAATATTCATTTTTTTCTCATTCGTGCGAAAACGCTCAAATACGTTCTCGTATTGCTTTTTTTATTATTTTTTTTAAGTGCGTTCACACCCTCAAGATATTCAAAAATGCTGAGGTTAAAGTGATCGAATTCCGCTGACTGGCAGATTCGAGCGCCTCAAGATAAAATATCTCCGTTCGCTCTGATTTCAAATTCATAACATATTATAGCATATTATTTCGTAATAAATTATCTCGTAAGTGCCATGTACGTTGTATTATATTTCTAAACATCTTAATTGTCTATTAATATGAAACACTGTAAAAACAAGACAAAGTTATAGTAACTGTTTTAATTGTAATTAACTGTAATACTTTAATTTATATAACGTAATGTACTTTAATGAAACTGTAATTAATAATAACTTGTAATGTACTTCATTGAAACTGTAATTAAATGTAATGATTTAATTTATAATGTAAGAATGTACTTTAATAGAACTATAATTAAACAATAAGTGAATATGAAGTAATCCATAATTGTAATCGTAAATGTAATGAACCAAAATTAATACGTACTCAGTCGTGTACTTAATTTGTACTTATGTGTACTATTACGAAATGATATCGCCTTCACAAATGTAGACTCGGCGAAAAATACAAATTAGTTTTTATTTTTATCTTTCAAAACATCTGATCATGTGTTTAAAAAGGGGGGAAATTTAACCTTCAACTGTCCTCCCCCAAAACATTTAAGTTTATATTATACATGCACTACTTCTTCATTGCACTTCTTCATTAGACTTCTTCATTAGACTTCTTGATTAAGTCACTTCATATTTGCACTTCAGATTAGCATTTCATTAGGACTCCTTTGTTAGCAGCCTCGCTGCGGGGAGGGGGCAGAGGCCCCTTGCCTTCTTAATATTTTTAGATTCCGGCCTGAGCCATGGTCGAAAGAGGTCGAACCTCTACCCCTGTAAATTCAGAGCAGTACCTGTATATTTTTAAGAAGTAAACCACAGTAAAAGAAGTTTTTATCTTTTACCTTTTAGTATCAGAGAAAGTATCAGAGAAAGTATCAGAGTATTATAGAAAGAGAAGAATTAAAAATTGGCGACCCTTTGCCCAAATTAAGAGACAACCCAAGCACCATAGAAGATATCGGCATAACAGTCTGGCGAGTCTGTAGCCAAGAGTTTAACAAGTGGCGACCGAAAAGAATTAGAATGTTATAGAAGAAATATCCGTTGCTTGCCTCCTAACTAGAACCCCCGTCGATTCCGAACCGACTCAGGGCCATAGACGGAGGGGTTAACATATATATATATATATATGATGAATAAAACCACGAAGGAAAGGAAACACAGAATGGTGCTCAAGCGCTTTCGTCTAATGACATCCTCAGGAACACTGAAGTACATAAAGAGTTACAGCCTATATATAGGTTAAAAAAAAAAAAATATATATATATATATATATAATATAAACGGAGAGGTAAAAATAAAATTAAAGGATTGTGGTTGGAGCATACAAATTTGTAAGGAAAAACTACCGATTTTTGGCACAAGATCAAATGAATCGTTTCCAACCAATGTTATAGATAATAAAAAAAATATACATATTTATACTGGAAATCTGCACGGGTTTTAGCACTCTGCCCTTCTTGTTTAAGTTCGATGCATATAAAAATAAATTGAAAAATAAAAGTTATTAGAGTAGCATACAAGTTTACCAAAGATTTAGCGTTCTACCCTTCTTATCTAAATCTGTTCTGAAGGAATTCAAAACAACAGGATCGAGTTGAAAAAGTCCTTTGCTTATGTTGAAGTTATTTGTAAGTTGGATAATGCCAGACTCAAGAATATTTCTATTAACAATGTAGCTAGAGTGAAATAAAACTGAAGCATTATTCCAATCAATACAGTGGGATAACTCTGACAAATGGACAAAATGGGCTAAAACCCGGGCAGATTTCCAGTATAAATTTGTATTTATTTTTTTTTAATTATCTATAACATTGGTTGGAAACAATTCATTTGATCTTGTGCTAAAAATCGGTAGTTTTTCCTTATAAATTTGTATGCTCCTCCCACAATCTTTTAATTTTATTTTTACCTCTCCGCTTATTGTATATATATATATATATATTTTTTTTTGTAACCTATATATAGGCTGTAACTCTTTATGTACTTCAGTGTTCCTGAGGATGTCATTAGACGAAAGCGCTTGAGCACCATTCTGTTTCCTTCGTGGTTTTATTCATCATAAATATTTTTCCCGTGTTACTTTCGTGAAATAATTTTCATATATATATATATATATATATATATATATATATATATATATATATATATATATATGTATACTGTATATATATATATATATATATATATATATATATATATATATATAAATCTTAACTGGAGCGGCAATACCATCCATCGCAAGTTCTTACTGCAAAATGTTGGCTTTACTCCCGACCTCCTGACAAGCTTTCAAATACAGCAAGGGGTATTGGATGGGCGTTGCGTTTCAACCATATATATATATATATATATATATATATATATATATATATATATTATTTAGTGTATATTTTTTATGCATGAAGAAAGGGCCAAGGGCGAATGCGCGCAAAAGCGCCACCCATAGAAGAAAAAGCCAAAATCAAGATCCGAGATCTCAAGATGCCTAGACACTCTACGTTTGAAAGAAGGAAAGTTATAGACAGGAGGAAAGATGGATTGAGGAAGATTTTTCCAGAATTCACAGGTTGAGTGGATGAAATATTAAAAATACGGATTAACCCTTGCATTAGAGAGATGGACAGTAAAGGAATGAGAAAGTGTAGAAAGTCTGGTGCTGCGTGCTCTCCTTAAAGGAGAAGGCATGCAGTTAGAGAGTTAAGAGCAATGTCCGTTATAATAGCGTAATAGCGACAGTAAAAAGAGTGAGAGAGGCAACATTGCGGCGAAGAGAGAGATATTGAAGAGAATTAGTAAGAGGCTGGAAATTGATGAGACGAAAACCCAGTCAAGTATGGCTGTGTGGGTGAGGCCACCCCTCATATGAGAATCATACTCCATAAAGGGGCAAACAAGACTCCTATACAAAGATAGCAACTGAGTGGGGTTGAGGAAACTGCGGAGGCGGTACAGCACACGTAACCTCTTAGAAGCTGTTTTAGAAAGAGTATATGTGATCTTTTCAGGAAAGATCACGAGAAAAGGAAACTCCAAGAATGTTAAGAGAAGAGAAAGGATTGAGTTTTGTGTTGTTGAAGGTAAGGGGATAGTTGTGTGGAAGATTGTGACGAGTAGAGAGATGGAGGAACTGATTTTTTGAAGCATTGAAAGCCACAAGGTTTTTTCTGAATATAGTGGTAGAAATATTTTAAACTGTCCATAACCACAAAATTCGCGTTTACTGACACGCGTATGTACTCGGCGAAGTGTAACATGACGTAATAGGTCTTGTCGTACCATTCGTTAATGAGCTTCACTATCCACAGTCTCTGCTTCTCTTCAGCGAACGTTGAATCCTTCACTCCACATTGGACGTACTCTTTTACACACTTGAAGCTCACAACATATTCCATCACGTCTTTTGCACTGCGGAAGCTTGTAATGTTCTCATCAGAAAATCCATAAAGTATTTGAACATCCTGCTCGGAAAGTTTCACCCGATTTAGACTGGACTTAAATGTCTCAAAAGAGGGCTAACTGGAAGTTCTTTGAGTGTTCACCACATCTGTAGACTTTGCGAGTACCACTTCAGGAATGTAGAGCAAGCAATCTCAGCGGTATCCATCGTTATTTATTCGACAACGTGAGAAATCTTCAACAGGCAAAAGATACGTCTGAACACCAACATCTGTTGCGGTCAACTGAACATGGCAGGGAGGAAGTGTGCCCTTCCAAAGGGGGTAATAGGCGAGTCACGTGACGATCTTTTATTGACGCGTACCATACAATGGGCGGTGTTTAGATTTTCTTGTACACACACACACACACACACACACACACAATCAAAGAAAGATGGAACTCTAATTGGAGTATAAATTTATTTAAACCACACGTAATAAATAAATAAATAAATAAACTGTGAAATGTTATCAAAGTAAATAAACTCTAAAACAAACTATATACACACACACACACATATATATATATATATATATATATATATATATATATATATAACAACTGTTCATGCCACACGGTATCCAAAGGGTACAGTATTGTAGGTCCCCGACACCTAGTGCCGTTTCTTTTAGGTATTACGGCACACCTTTGTTCCCCTAAGTTTCTTCACACCACCCAATTTCTGTGCACAGAAGTTATGAGTTCCTACAACCAGGCGGGGTGATTAGTCACCCTCATTTCCATCATCTTCTAAGCTCACAAAATGTTTGAGCGAATTAAAGTTAACGGTCTGATGGTTTGCATGGTTGAGAGTGATGCCCTTCGCCTTCACGATGTATTTGTATTCATCTCCAACCCTCACGCGTATCCCGTAACTTTTTGGTCCAGTGGAGACAAAAGATTCGACGAGGAGCTGTCTCCATACTCATCCTTCATCTCGTCAGTCAGCTTTCCGAGGAATTAGCCAATAGGAGGTAAACGGTAAACGTGATCTATATCGATTGTGAAGTTCTGCAAGTTAAAATCTGTACCGCTCTACGTGGCCTGAGCAATACGTTCTAAAATATACACGATATCTTCCGCAACCAGACGTCTGTTGGGTATTACTATTCAAAAGCCGTCTCTATCTCCGTCATATGCCCCCAACCAGAGACCAACCTTGCCCTGGACTCGCGCCCCTCACTGCTCTGAAAGACAAACTCTACGATGCGTTCAACTATGCAGGGGTGGAGATAACGTTGCGCACAAATTCGATTGACGTGTGAGCTAGTAAATAGCCTTAGATCCATAACTACGACGCGGGACGTTACGGGGATGAGAGCCAGTCTGTCTTTGAACAATGACAAGATCGTGGTTGCGACTTGTAGCGGATCACAATTGAATTGAGTTATGTACATCCATCTGAAGGACTAGGAACACATTTTAAGCACACGCACATCATTCACACAACGCAAGCATTCAGCCACAATATTGTAAGGATTGCCGTCATTAAAACTATTGTAGTTTGAGGTATTGCTGACGAGGTGGATGGTACAGGAGGAAGGGGTATTGAACGCGATAAGTGGAAGCAACTTTATTCGGGGTTGGTGTGGGTGGTGTGGCGTAAGACATGGAATGTTGAGGCACTTTCAGAACATATTGAAGGCCTAACACGGCGCGTTGTGGATAGTTTTACACGTTTCTACAGCATACCCGACGTAGAGGTTGTTTCTGCTCTGCGGCTTTCATCTCCGAGTCTCCGTTTTTTTGGACTGGGTGGCATGGGGGATGTTGCTGTTGAGGGATCCGGAAAGCTGACGGGTGCGGGATGGAGGTTGGCTCGCTGATGCAAGGAGCGCAGTCTGGTGCCTCAATAATTACGTCATCATCGTCAACATCCATAACATGCGTCTGTTGAGGGTCGAAGGTGTCATCATTCAGGGTTCTGAAGAAAATAATGTAAACGAATGTAGGACCTAGTACTCGAAATTTTATTATATTTGGTGAAGGTACCGTTTAAAAGTGTGCTGGGTTAGAGATGGACTATGTAGAAAAATTCAGGTTCACGAGTCTTTCTACATGCATTATATCCTACTGTACAGAATGTGGTAAAACTGTGTTTATCCTTAAAATCATTAAAGATAAAGGCGAGCTGTTCTCAAAACCTGTACTTAAAGTTGTATGGTGTTATTCGACATACCAAGCCGCCTTCAACGATTACCAAGACATTATTTTATTTCACAAAGGTGTTTATGATGTTAGCTCGATAGAGGGCGATGAGCACACGGTTATTGTAATTGACGATCTCATGTTAGAAATGAATAAAACGTTCCCGAAACATTTACAATATTCTCCCACCATCTTAACATAAGCGTGTTCTTCATCAATCAAAACCTGACTTTCGAGAATAGGTATATGCGTGATGTATCAGTATACACAGTGGCGGTTCCTCATATGGGCAATATGGGCAGCCGCACAGGGCGGCATTTGTGGAGGGGCGGCATGAGCGCCTGCAAAAAAAATAAAAATAAGAATAAATAAATAAAGAAATAAATAAAAATAAAAAATAAAATAAAATAAATAATAAAAGATCAATGACTTTGCATCAAGGAAGGTAAGAAGAGTCAGGCTTTAGATGGCAGTTGTGCTGTGGTGCAATTTATTTTGTTTCTTGTTCAAAGTGTAGCATAATAATTACCCTCTCTTAAGTGTCTTATTCTATTTATGTGATAGAGCATTTGTACAATTTAGAAATTTGATTCTCTAGTTTATTTATGGCAGTTGTGCAATTTAATTTGTATTTTTCCTGTTCATAGTATCATAATTACATTCTCTTAAGTGAGTTATTCTATTTACGTGATGAAGGATTTGTAAAATTCAGAAATTTGAGTCTTTGTTTTGGTTCTGAAGTTCCAACAATTAGTCCAATAAAAAGTTATTTTGTGAAAGAGTTATGTCTGTCCTTTATTTTGGGGGGATTCGAATGTGTGTGTGTTGGCGAACAGTGGGGGGGGGCGCTGAAGGTGAGGTTCGCCCAGGGCGTCATGTAAGCTAGGACCGCCACTGAGTATACACACAATATCTAGTCTTATTTGCGCAGCGCCGAGATGTATCGCAAATTGGGGCATTCGACAATCAAATGTTCCCGAATCAACGTAAGGAGTTTTGGGAAGTTTATAAAGAAGTTACAAGTCAAGGTTACGGATATTTAGTTTGTGGCCTTCACCCGCGAAACACGATTAGAGTGATTCTAAGAACGAGTATATTTCCAAACGAGGCTAAGACGGTGTATATTCCAGAATGACGAAGAGCTTAAAGAAATACCGTGAATTTTAAAAATCTATCACCAACTACCGCACACTCTCCAACATCTGTTTGTTAAAAATATTGATCCTGACTTCAATGTTATAAATGCAATGTACCAATGGAACCCTCACAGAAGTCGCGCTTACGTTGTTACATGAGCATAATACGATCTCTTGCTCGTAAAAGACAAACTGAGAAAGAAAAAGCGAATTATTATACAAAAAGGAGGTTCATTCACCCCCCCCCCATCTTATTTTGAGTTTTGGGTCTTTTATTGTCTAGTTTAATATAATGAGGAAAGTAGTCGCAGTTTCGCATGAGGTGTATGCTTCACTACAAAATACAAAGAGTCAAGAATCAGTTCTAGAACCCCATATAAACAGGCTTAAAAGAATGGAAAGCGAATTGGTGAATCTGCTAAACAGCTAAAGGTCTCCTGACAAGAAAAGGATTTTATACCAAGATGCTCTTCAGAAATTTTTTCAGGAATATGAAAATTATAAAAAACCTGTGAAATTTCCGTAGTTATCAAACATAGGGGCGATGCTGATAATGGTGAGACTAAAGACGAACAAACAAAGAACAACGATGTCGGTCCGCAACATGTCGAACATATATTAAAAAATAGTTTCCCTCATACATGGAGGAATAAAGGTCTAAGCCTTTATAAACCATTGAGTGAGGACCCTGTTACACATTGGTCCAATACTGGCGAAGTTGTTGTTCAAGGGTCAAAGGTTTAGGGCTCCAATATTATTGATACTCTACATGATTTGATAAGAAAGTGGAACAGACACTCTCCAACAGGATGGAGTCACATTAAATCGAGGTTACAGCAAATAAGCATACCAAAAACGCTGATCGACAACCTGAATAGGTTAAAAGACCTGCTGTGTATATATATGTACAGGGTGTTTGAAAACTTTCTGTACAAATTGTAATGGGGGATAGGCAACACCAAGACAAACCCTTTTCGTCTATAAGTGTATGTCCGCTGACGTCACCATTCAGCGCGAGAGGGCGCCGCTGCAATTGGCTAAAAGGTGAAGTGGGCTAGACTCGCGCTTGCCGCGGGCATTCTTAAATCGGACGTAGTACGCGTAACATGGAGCGCTTCACGACTGCTGAGATGGCTGACATGCATATGGTGTATGGGGCTGCCAATAGAAACGGAAGAACTGTTGTGAGGTTGTACCGACAGCGCTTCCCAAACAGACGTGTGCCAAACCACCAAACGTTTGCGCATTTGCATCGGCGACTGCGAGAAACTGGAACATTCCATGCAAACATGCATGAAACTGGTCGGGAGAGAAACGTGCGCACTCCTGACATGGAAGAAGAAATCCTACGGCGATTTGAGGACAATCCAAGTGCAAGCACGCGAGGTGTTGCACGTATCCTCGGTGTGAACCACGACCTGGTCTGGAGAGTGTTGCACGAGCAGCAGTTACATCCGTTTCATCGTCAGAGAGTCCAGGCATTACAACCTCGGGATTACCCTCTTCGTGTGGAATTCGCACGCTGGTTTCTGCAGCAGACAGCGGTGCAGCCTAATTTTCCGGCTTATGTGCTGTTCTCAGATGAGGCCTGTTTCACACGTGAGGGTGTGTTTAACATGCACAATTCTCACGTGTGGGTGCACGCAAATTCACATGCTACACGGGTGCATGCTCATCAAGAACGGTTCGCCGTCAATGTTTGGGCGGGTATCGTCCATGGCAAATTGAGTGGGCCGTACCTGCTGCCTGCCCGACTCGACGGGCGGGTTTATCGGATATTTCTTGAAGAAACGTTGCCGGAACTGCTGGAAGATGTTCCCGTGGCTATTCGTAGACGAATGTGGTTTCAACACGACGGGGCCCCAGCACACCCAGCAACGATGTGCGGGATTATCTGAACGCCACTTTTGGGGACCGATGGATAGGCCGGGTGGGCCCGTATCCTGGCCACCGAGATCCCGATTTAACATGCCTCGATTTCTTCCTGTGGGGACACATGAAGAACCTCGTGTACGAGACTCCCATTTACTCAGAAGACCTCGTAGCAAGAATCGCTGTCGCCGCTGGAACTATTCCCGAAATGCCGGGAATCTTTCGACGTGTACGTCGGTCAATGCTTCGACGCTGTCGGGCATGCATTGATGCTACCGGTCGCAACTTTCATCACCTTCTTTAAATAAACATGCCTTCTTTAAATAAACATGTTACGCGTACTACGTCCGATTTAAGAATGCCCGCGGCAAGCGCGAGTCTAGCCCACTTCACCTTTTAGCCAATTGCAGCGGCGCCCTCTCGCGCCGAATGGTGATGTCAGCGGACATACACTTATAGACGAAAAGGGTTTGTCTTGGTGTTGCCTATCCCCCATTACAATTTGTACATAAAGTTTTCAAACACCCTATATATATATATCTATATACACAGCAGAGTTAGCCTTTTCCTACGGGATTAGCAACTATGAAAAAGAAGAAGAAGAGGGTAACCAGCAACGCAAAAGATTTAAGCGTATTTTCCGTTGTGTTTATGCTAAGAAGATCATTTTTATTTCATTTGATTTGTTTATTTATGTTCTTTAATTTTACTCTTATACACTTTTTCCCATTCCTCAGAGAAATTTGTAAAATTTGGTATTTTATGAAAAGTACTAAAAAAAATAGGTGTTTTTATTGCTTTCGTTGATTGGTTGATGTTAAGCGTCATTCAGTGATTCAGTTTTCTTTTAGAAGCTCATAAAATAGCCGTATGGCTTTGAATATATTGGTTTATTGGAGCTCTACGCTAATTTAAGCTAGATACAAGCCATGCATGTCTCAATTCAAATTACCCAGAACTCACCACGTGGAGGTGGCTGCTGTTTGAGTTTCACCCTAACCCACCCACCACAATAATATAGAAAGCTTCTTATTCAGTTTTGTAATCTCTCTTGGTTTCAAATGATTTCATTATTGCTTGAGATGCAATTTTGGTTTTGCCGCTTCTATTACAAGTTTGATACTCCTTTCTACTGCTTGTGTATGACAAGGGAATTGAAAGAGTTTTAATTTTTCTTCGCTAGTGTTCTCAGCCAATGATGTCAACTCCTCTTTGCTTAAGTGTTTTGTCAATGGTGGCTCAAGCCTGATGGGACTATCTGTCCAAAATATAATATCAGTGTAGTCAAGTGCGTGGAAATTTAGCTTCGGTACACTGAACTCGCGAATGCTTTTCATTTTCTCAGCTTGAGATCTTGCTACTTTGATGTATGTGTGTGTGTATGTTTGGCCAGTTATCAGTAATCATTCCAAGAAGAAGGTTCTCTTGATGCGCAAAGTAGGCGTTACGAATGATAACTTTATCAACCATATCTCTAAGCTCCTTTGTTAGGTATCTTGAATAAGCTACCATCTGCCACAAGTGACGAGGTCTATCATAGCACCAAGGTTTTGTCTTGATCGTGAACCACACTGGTGCATAAACGTTGACGATGTATTCTACCAGCACTTTTAAGCTATCAATCGGATTTTCACATCCCATGTAGAAACGCAGGATGCGGTTAGGAGTAGTCAACATCTGGATTGAACCATTGGCCCAGGTTGAAGATTTGCTAAGTCATTGCTGCAACACCCAGAAGTAATAGCCTGAGAAACTTTATAGAGGTACAATTGATCTGTACTTAGATCATCAGAATCAGTAATTGGAAGAGGACTTCCTTCCACGGCTCAAACTTAACTATTGGTTGGTCGACAGATTTTAATGCTTTTCCAATTCGTCCTGTCATTTTTCGTGGATCATGGAGGGCCCATCGAGCTGTTCTAACTAATGCCTCACTGGTAACTCATTAAAATGAAAGAGCCAAATAAACCAGTGAAAAGGTTTGTTTAAGTTCTGCTCCAAATTTTTTAATATGCCTCCTTTTATTCAATATTGACTGCAGTGCCATCACAGTCAATGGCAACAATAGTTCTAGCACTGATATTTTTGCATCTCAAGAACTCCAAAATGCCTTTATAAATGCTTTTTGCTGTGCTCAATTCTGGAGATATGTGGCCTGAGTAAGTTGAGCCTGGTTCTTTCAAAAGGACAATATGGTCTTCCATAGTAATCCTAGAATGATACTACTTTTCATTATCATAACGTTTATTCGACCTTTCTTCCATCAAAGTAGAGACCCACAACATGGTCACTTGAACTGAAAGTTGATATATCTTCAGAGAGATCTTTCTTAATCTTGCTCCTTTCTCGTCTTATCTTGCTTCTGTCGATCACTGAAGAAGTATCTTCACGACTGATTAATTTTAAATCTTGAAAAACAGCAGATGCAAGAGCTGCCCCAGCACAGTCAGATATTCCTCTTCGATCGCATTCTCTACCCACTGTTCGCAACCTCATTCTCATTTGTGAAGGTCCAGGATTAATTAATGGCTTTGTCGTGAGTTTAAACGGCTCACTGCTTTCGTCCGTTTGCCGCTGGAACTTGACGAAACAGTTGCAGCAGTATCAAATTCTTTCAGTCCTTTCGAAATCCGTGCTGTATATTCCTGTATAGCCTTTTTCTTTTTCTCCATCTTTTTGATGACCACTTTATCTACGGATCCAATCATCATTTTCCGAGACGTTCGTTGGTCATTAAGGAGATCCCTTCCCAGAACAGGAACTTTTCGGTCTTTCTCACAACGATATGTCAGGAAGTCTTCACATTTACAAGAAGCTATATCAAAGAGCTTCAGTGAGTCGAGTTTAAATTTGTGAAGCAATGCTTGATAGGATGCTTGGTCTTTCCGCCCTTTGAATTGTTTCAAGACATTTTGATATTTTTCGTACAAACCTTGGATGCCCTGCGTTATGGTCTTATGATGGTTAGTTGGAATAGAAGCATGATCCCATACAGTCTTACTTTTTGGGCAACGACTGTAGCAACATCATGAATTTTTGGATTAGCTTCTCCTGACTTAATTCTTTCCTGTCTAACATAAAGGAAACACTGAAGTATATCTTCGGACGAAGGCAAATAAATCAGTTAGAGATCCTTTGGTGGTCCAAAGATTGGCTTCAGCTGTTGAGTATTCCTTGCCTTCCTTTCTGCTGATTCATTCGCGACCATGGAAGCCATGCCTAATTTTGTTTTGTGCGTCGGAATAGAATTAGACTATATTAGTGACTGTAAATGTTTCTAGCGAATCAGATTCAATATAAAAATTTATCAAAGCAATGAAATAATCTGAAAAAGATATATATAAATTATAATGCAATATAGTGTAAATAACAAACCGTAAATAATATAATTATGAAATAATTTAAATCTGTGAAAATCTAAACAAGTGGAAACCTTAAAATGGTGCTAAAACATCTACTAAAGTTGAGACACTTAACGAAAGATATAAAAATTCCTATTTTTTGTTGGTATTTTTCATAAAATACCAAATTTTCCAAATTTTTCTGTGGAATAGGAGAAAAGTGTAAAAGGGAAAAGTTAAAGAACATAAAAAACAAATCAAATGAAACAAAAATGATCTTCCTAGCATAAACATAACGGAAGATACGCTTAACCCTTTACTGCCCAAAAGGACAAATTTGTAACCTTTCAAATACACGCATTCATAACTTAACCCTACAAAATATTTGGGCAGTAAAGGGTTAAATCTTTGAATTTCTCCTTAATTTTATGGATAGGCAAAATAGGCAAAATATTTGACCTCCTTGTGGCCGGTGAAGTTGATGTGGCAGGTAGCTAATATTTTACAGATTTCTTATTGGTACCACAGACTAACTTTTGGATGCCCCTACAAAACTGAATTCTGAAAAAAGTTTTTTCACTCCACCCTACTATACACTTCATAAGCCTGTGAGGAGAAGGTTTAAAAATGATAAGACAAAAGCCGCATCGACTGATTCTATTTGGCAGGCTGATTTGGCCGACATACAGAGGTATTCGGTGTATAATGATGGACACCGTTACATTCTGTTTATAATCGATGTACTCACTTGATACTTGTGGCTAATACTTCTTAAAAATAAATCGCCTGAAACAGTAGCTAAAGCCGCAAAAGCATGGATGCCAAAGGAAAACAGGACCCCGGTTTTTTCTGTACAGATTTAGGGAAAGAATTTTTTGCTGAGCTTTCCGGAACATGCTGGCAGACTTTAATATCAGTTATTACACATCCAATTCTGTGCATAAGGCTTCTTAAGCCAAAAGAGTGCAACGTACCATAAAGGAAAGCATGCATCGTTATTTTACATATATAAACACGTACATATATATATATAGACATTCTGGAACAGTTGGCGTCATCCTACAACTGTTCACACCACCGTATGATTGGTACATCCCCTAACGAGGTTTTAAAAAGAGGTACGCATACAGAACCTAAGGCGAGAAAAGATAGGTGCAGAGCGTCACCATTGTCAGAACGTTTCAAAATCAATAATTATGTGACTCTAACGTTCAGGATATAAATTCACTAAAGGATTTGAGCAAAGTTGGACTCAGGAAATTTTTGAAGTTAGAGCTATGAAGCCTAAAGGCAAGGTGATGATGTTTTACGTTGAGGACTTGAATGGCGAAGAAATTGAGGGTGGCTTTTATGGTGAGGAGTTGGAGAAGGTGACATTTAATTTGGAAAAAAGGTGTTTAAAATTGAGAAAATTTTAGGAAGCAACGGTACAGGGAAGGGAAAGATGTATCTGGTGAAGTGGTTAGTGTTCCAGGAAAGCTTCAACTTCTATATAAAACTGTGGCAATAATGAAACTTAAATAGTATACACCATGTCGCCCGACCACTTGTACGTTACACTGCCATCCTCAGCCTCTTTGGGTGCACATCCTAACAACACCCTGTCCAACTTTATAACAGAAATGCATAGGCCTATCGAATTGGTGCGTGAATCATACGAGGTTGGATTGTGTGAATTTCACTTGACCAGCAAACTTTTAAGGATTGAGGAGAAAGAAACCGTTTTTATGATTCTTAGAAGTGATGAATGAAAAAATACGTGTAATTTTAGATGATACCATGCGTTCGACTCGGAACGGGAACACACAGTACTACACTACGGAAGTAATACTCGGTCCAGGGCATTATGACACCGCTGATGATATTGTGAGAGAATTAAATGGGAGTCTGAAAAGGTCACACCTTGCGTCTGATTTACTTTATGAAATCGTAAACAAAGATACACCTGCACATACTTTGCTGTTAAAATCAGAGGTGAGTAGAAATATTAAAGACAAAGAACTATTCAAATTTCACTTGAGAGCAGATATGGTATAGCATTCCAAAGAGACACTTTTCACGAGTTATCGTTTGATCTGCTCAGAGTATTTTACCAGCTAAAATTGAAGAATTTGAACAATAGTGGCCCTCCCCTCCTATGTGCAATATTTACAGCGACATTGTGGAATACCAATTTGTAGGGGACAGTCAGGTACAACTGTTACGTATTGTGTACATTCCCAATCATTGTGGAAAGAGTTTGAGAATTACATATGATAAGTCGCATCTAACCAATTAAGCAGTATTTCAATATATATATATATATATATATATATATATATATATATATATATATATATATATATGTGTGTGTGTGTGTGTGTGTGTGTGTGTATATATAGTACGGTTGAAGGTTTAAAGCTATTCATTCGGTTATGGTAGCTTAACCCTGGAGCTTCACTTCTCTTGTGCTGCGACAAAATGAAGCAGAGGCCATTTACAGTCTACCGTGGCGTAAGGTATCAGCGTGGAAGCGGCACTGGCTTCATTTTTTATTTATACTGCGTACGGCTGTCTCTTCACTGAAGAGTGGTGCCATATATCTTGGTCGGAAAGCCTTACAATCAGAGCTTGAAGATATACTGTAATGGTGGCCACTAAGCCATAGAAGCTTTCAAAAAAACATATACGACGTACACGAGACGAGGTTGTCAAAGATGAGAAGAGAAAAATGCATGGTAGAGGATATAAAACACGGAAGAAAAAGCGCGTTGTACGGAGAAAGAAAAATAACCGGATACCATCTCGAAGTGTACAGCGCAAAAGGGCCTAAAAAAAAAAAGAAATGGTCTAAGCGCATGAAACCGATGGTTGACCACTTTTTTAACTGATAGAAACTAAGACTACTACATTTTACCCTCATAGACGAATGAATACTTGAAGTGCGAGGTAACATTTTTATTACCTCGTCTATTCGCATAGCACAGAATGTCAGTAAAAATTCTTAACAAAAAATCTTACACATGGTTTTGTATAATATATATATATATATAACCGCTACGATGCTTACTCTATTGTATGGTTCATAGATTTCATGAGTTATATATTCGTTTAACTTTGCGTATCTCTCTCTCGAACCTACAAAAATATAAACACGTTTCTACAAAGTATTCGAAAAGTCCCATCACCCGCTACAAAATGTACATATTGTAATACCAATTTTATTTTTGTGTGATTAATTGAAATTATATGTGATTCATTAACATTTTATTTTCTTTTCCAGGTATTAGAGTTGTGTGAACAATGGCAGACCAGTCCGCTTCCACTCTGGTGGAAAGGATAGTGATGAGCACATGGGCTCATGAAAGGTCACATACTGGCAAAACGATGCATGATATCCAGAATGATTTCAGCAAAAAATTCAATAAGGCTACACCACCAAAAAAGACGGTATTACGCTGGGAGAAAAAGCTGTTTGAAACTGGCTTCATCAAGGACAGACCACGGTCGGGAAGACCAACAACGCGAGCAGAACAATGTGAAGGTGTGATTGCATCGGTGGCTCGTTCATCGAAAAAATTCACTTCGGAAACGATCACAAGAACTTGCAGTCCCCAGGTTCACAATGAGAGATCACATGACAAAAGATCTCGGCATGAAACCATGCAGACAGTCTTGATTAGTAACTGTAATTAGTAACTGTATTTACTGTAATTAAAGTAATTGTTGCTAGTGACATGTTTTTTAAATTACACCTACCACATATAAATACAATTAATCACACAAAAATAAAATTGGTATTACAATATGTACATTTTGTAGGGATTTTCGAACACCCTGTATATAAATTATGCTGTACAGAGTGATACATTTGCAACTGCCGAATAAAAAACTAATTCTATATTAAAAAAAAATGGGAGTAAAGATATAGTTATATATTTATAACACAAAAAATCATTGCACAATATGAAAAATCTAATTCTGTATGTAAAAAACACTTACGAGAGGATGTCGTCACAATTGTTAGGATTCATCGGAGACTCTATTGAACTGAATTGCACGCTGCGAAAAATAGACTGCGCAATGATGATCTGGGGTGGAAATGTATCTTTTATGTGCGAGGGGATAGTAGGTTCCCGCCCAAATTCGCACAGATGAAAGGTACATCCTACTCTCAGGGCACACTGATCTTATTGGAGAGCAATGATGAGTGGCCATGGTTTTTAGGAAGTATTCAACTACTTGTTTCAGGGTTGTTGAAATGTAGGTGGGCGCTTGCTTTTTAGAAACGTGCTAAAATGTTTCTTGTTTGGTGTTTCATTAATTATTCCCCATCATCTACTTACTTTATATATATATATATATATATATATAATATATATATATTAGGTTGGGTCGAAAATGGGAAATTTTTTTATTTCTTAAAAAATACACTATGTGAGAAGGTTTTTTTATTACTTTAACAAATAAAAAAAATCAAGCATGTGCTACCCTACTACCCCCATCACATGCCCCTCCTCCCTTTTTTACCCTCATATTTGCATATATTTAAATGGGAAAAAATGTTATTTCTTAAAAAGTACACTATGTGAGAAGGTTTTTTTATCACTTTAACAAAATATTAAAAAATCAAGCATGTGCTACCCTACTACCCATATCACATGCCCCTCCTTCCTTTCTTACCTTCATATTTGCATATGTTTAATATTGTTATATGTTACATGATAAGTTGTTTGTTTAATGCTTCATATTTTTATGTTTCAGATAAATATAAATAATTTTTCAGATAAATAGAAATAATTTGCATTTGCTTTAATTATAATTTGAATTATCATAAATTATAAATTACATATAATTTGATTTTACTTCTGAATATAAACTATGACTCCTAGAATATAAACCATGAATATAAACTATGACTACTAGAATATAAATTATGAATATAAACTATGACTACTAGAATATAAACTATGAATATAAACTATGACTACTACAATATAAACTATGAATATAAACTATGACTACTAGAATATAAACTATGACTACTACCCCTATCACATGCCCCTCCTCCCTTTACCTTCATATTTGCATATGTTTAATGTTGTTGTATGTTACATGATAAGTTGTTTGTTTAATGCTTAATATTTTTATGTTTCAAATAAATAGAAATAATTTTTCAGATAAATAGAAATAATTTGCAGTTGCTTTAATTATAATTTGAATTATCATAAATTATAAATTACATATAATTTGATTTTACTTCTGAATATAAACTATGACTACTAGAATATAAACTATGAATAGAAACTATGAATATAAACTATGAATATAAAATATGACTACTACCCCTATCACATGCCCCTACTCCCTTTTTTACCTTCATATTTGCATATGTTTAATGTTATTATATGTTACATGATAAGTTGTTTATTTAATGCTTGATATTTTTATGTTTCAGATAAATAGAAATAATTTGCATTTGCTTTAATTATAATTTGAATTATCATAAATTATAAATTACATATAATTTGATTTTACTTCTGAATATAAACTATGACTACTAGAAGCAAGTCCTCAAATGCAGCCTTTGGATATCCTACAGAATTCCCAGCAGCCATGACTTCTTCAAAAGCAGATATTGTGAGACACTACCTTTTTGTGCACCGTCGTGAAGAAGCTAAATCAAAAAGGATCAGCAACTGCTAATGATTGTTACAGGGTTGTTGTAAAAGATATTGAAGACATTTGGATGAAATTTTCTTTTCCTACGATTAACACCAAAGGTATCTATCTATCTATCTTAAAGTCAGTCGATTAATAGAAGAAGCCTCAAAACTGAACAAGGTGCCGTTACATCGAAGAAATGAAAGTTTTGCCTTAAAAGTAGCTCAGTATGATGACATGTTTGATATATCTTCTTGTGGATGCTTTGATAAGGAAATTGATAGGAAATCTTGCAGGTGTAAGGATAAAACACCACTGGCAGAATGGGAGTCTTTTGTGGGTCAAAAACAAAGAAAAATCAGTGAGGACCAATTGATTGCATAGCTAGTTCAACAAAGAAGAGATCTTTAGCAAGAGCCCAAGAAGCACAAAACCGCCAACTAAAAGCACAAGAAGAAATGACTGAAGCCACCAATGTTTTACCATCAAAATTTATAGAAAAATACCGAAAAAGACATGGATATAGATTCAGAGAGTCAGGATGTAGATTATGATCGTTATCATGCAAGTTGTAGAGCTGCAGCTGCAACATTCAATGCAGGTTTAAAAGATATGGGGATCCTTAACCACACCAACATGCTTGACAAAAAGAAATTAGAAAGAGAAAGAAATTGCATTGGTGAAACAAATACTTTTAGGTCTAAATCTGAAAATCTGAAGATGGAGTGCCTTGGATTTAATGGAAGGAAAGATAACACATTAACTAAAAGTGGAAAGATAAAAGAAGAACACTATGTTATTAAATTGTGAAAGAACCTGGAAGCATCTATGTAGACCATGTTACACCAGATAATGGAACTGCTCGCTGCATAGCAGAAGAGTTGATAACTATTATTACAGACTCGAACAGTACAGATACTATCAAAGCTTTACTGTGTGATGGTACTCCTGTAAATACAGGAAAAATTGGTGGTCATAAAACTGGTTGAAATTCATCTTAACAGACCAGTGCAGTGGTTGGAGTGCCTTTTGCACTTGAAGGAGTTGCCTTTTATGCACGTCTACAAAGCCATTGATGGTAAAACAACAGGTCCAAATACTTTTGTGGGTTCAATTGGGAATAAACTGAAAAAAGATTTAACAAAATTGGAGGTAGTCAAATATTCTCGCGTAAAGGGAAACAATAAAGAAATTCCAGCAAATGTTGTGAAGGAGCTAAGCAGTGATCAAAGGTATCTCTATGATATGTGTCTGGCAGTGCAAACTGGAGACACTTCTCAAGATCTGTCCACTCGATCCCCAGGTACCCTTCACCATGCTCGCTGGCTAACTCTAGCCAACGGGGTCCTTCGATTATATATCTCAACGTCAAAACCCGACAAAAACCTTGAAGATATAGTCAAGTTTATTATACAGTTCTATGCTTCAAGGTGGTTTTGGATAAAATCTCATCCTAATGCAAGTGATGGTGCATAGAACTTTTGGCATTTAATGAGCTTGCTTCGAAATTTCGATGAACAACATAGATCAATTATAGAACCAGTATTAAAGAATAACGCCTACTTTGCCCACCAGAAAATATAATCATATCAATGGTAACTGACAAGAGACTAGAAATTAGGGAGCAAGCTATTCAGAAAATCATCCTTTCAAGAACAGGATTTTCAAGTACCAGAAACTTTGAGTTGGCTCGAACCCTCAATTTCCAATCTACTGACTACACCGAGATTATCGATTGGCAAAAAGAGGTCATTACTCCTCCACTGCTGCTAAACAATTTTAGCGACGATGAGCTACTACAGGCTCGATGTAAGCGACTGGAGATAGCTTCTTTTTCATGCCACAGTCAAAGTGTGGAAAGGGCAGTGAACCTAGTAACAAAGGCATGTCAAGAAAGAATAGGATATGACAACCGTCAAAAGTTTATCTTAAACTCATTAGAATCAAGGCGAAAACTGCCCAAGTTTGAATGGAAGGCCCAATGGAATGAGTAAGAAACATGAAATAAAATTTCCTAATGATTTTAAAAATTTCTTCCCTTTTGATGTGATAAGGAAAAATGAAAAAGTGAGTTGAATTTTAGCACATTTATTATGCCTCTAATTTTTTCTTCTCAATATATTGTTGTACTAAATTAATTTTCCTAATACTGTACATTATTAAATAAAATATTATACGTTAATAAAGATTTACCCGTATGTCATCAAAAAACCTGAATGTAGAGTAAGTCTCGTATAAATGGAATATTCTTCAATATACTGTAGGTCAAAAAGTGAAAAATTGTGCCAGGGATAGGAGGCTTTAAACAGGGAAAATAATTTATGAGGGGGTTCCTGTGTTCCATTCAAACCCCTCACAATATATACCTTTTCAGTATAAAATTTCGACCCGGTCTAATATATATATATATATATATATATATATATATATATATATATACTGTATATCGTAAAGAACGACGCTTTGTATAAGAGAATATCCGCGCAAGATGAGAGCGAAAGAACGAAACAAATGAAAAAATGAGGTAACCACCCGGGAATCGAACCCGGGATCTTCCGATTGCAGGTCAGATATGATAACCATTACACCACGGGCCTCACTCAATCAAATGTCGTAATTCCTCTACATGCGCGCAGAAACCAATGCCCCAAAGGGGCACCCCGCATGCCGTAACATTATATACATTATAACTGCAAACACGCAGTATAATTAACGTAAAGAACGACACTTTGTATAGGAGAATATTCCGCGCAAGATGAGAGCGAAAGAATGAAACAAATGAAAAAATGAGGTAACCACCCGGGAATCGAACCCGGGATCTTCCGATTGCCAGCATGCGGGAGGTGCCCCTTTGGGGCATTGGTTTCTGCGCGCATGTAGAGGAATTACGACATTTGATTGAGTGAGGCCCGTGGTGTAATGGTTATCATATCTGACCAGCAATCGGAAGATCCCGGGTTCGATTCCCGGGTGGTTACCTCATTTTTTAATTTGTTTCGTTCTTTCGCTCTCATCTTGCGCGGAATATTCTCCTATACAAAGCGTCGTTCTTTACGTTAATTATACTGCGTGTTTGCAGTTATAATGTATATATATATATTGGCCTACGGGTCACCAATTTAATGTGCCAAGAAAGTAGGCTTACTATAATTTATGAATTAAATTGAAATGAATAATTAGGGGTCACCAGCTTGGCCTACAGCCAAACGAACAATATTTAATGAGGAGAGAGAAATTACTTTGTTGGTTTGTGTTTAATTAGGAAAATAAATAAATTATTTGTTCAGAGTGATTAACAATTCTATAACGTTTGTTATAGTGATTAACAATTATATAACGGCATTTGTACTATGCTAAAGATGACTGATTATTAGCAATAAGAAATGGTTATACAATCTAATTGTTAAGTAAGTACACTAATTCAGGTAGGCTAATGAGATATGCAGAGGTGAACACAGAATAAGTAATGAAGCCAATAATAACTGAAATAATGCAAGTACGGTTGGTAAAGTAAATGGATTAAGTCGGCAAGAATGAAATGCATAAAAGAGCACATAAACAGTCGGATGTAAAATCAGTAAGTTATACGAATGAACATAATAACAAAGTGATACAAAACTACGGTATTTGTTCAACACTTGAATAAGCCTAATGCGGTCTTAACGCGGTAATGCGGTAATTCTTGGGAGAGAAAGTCAAGCATATCGTCAATCGGCACTTTTGTAAACAATGAACAAACGTCAAAACTGATCAATCTATCGTTAGTTTCAGTAATTGCATTATTCAATTTTTCAGTAAGATCCATGGAATTTTTTACATGTGAATCAGAGATAGTTCCGAGAATGGGGGACAAGACTTTGACAAGCCATTTGGAGAGTTTATAAGTAATAGAGTCCACCGAGCTAATGATAGGGCGCATAGGGTTGCCAGGTTTGTGGGTTTTAATAAGACCGTAAAGGTAGGGCAGAGAAGGTGAAGTGGACATGAAAAGCGGAATTAAGTCCTTATGATCTTTGAGAATGCGTTTCAAGCCACTATTAAATGATTTGATGACGTTTGTTCATTGTTTACAAAAGTGCCGATTGACGATATGCTTGACTTTCTCTCCCAAGAATTACATAAGTATGACCTGCCACTACCTTCACACATTGTTTTGGAACTTATTAAGCTTTGCATCAAAGACTGTTAATTCACTTTCAATAACGAGTATTATCAACAAGTTTTTGGGATGGCCATGGGCAACCCCTTATCGCCCCTCCTCTCCAATATTTATATGGAGTTTTTCGAAATTACTTACATTCCGAGAATCCTGGGGGTTGGCATCCCTTGGTTGCGGTACGTCGACGATATTTTGTGTATCTGGCCCATGAATCGTGACCTGGATAACTTCCTCCTTCAGTTAAATGATCAAGTCCCCTCCATTAAGTTTACTTTAGAAGTGGAACAAGACAATTCAATCCCATTTTTGGATGTGCGTGTACATAGGGAAACCCCAGGTTTTAAGTTTAGTATCTATCGGAAAACAACAAACAATTTGTCCTACGTACACTTTTACTCGGGACATGACACCCCCACTAAGAAGGCCATTTTTTCATCAATGTTTCTCCGCGCCCTTAGGATCGCCAGTCCGGAATACATCGATGCCGAATTGGAAAAAATCAGTGGTATTGGAAGTGATCTGTGTTATCCATCTGCGTTTATGGAATCTTGTCTCAACAAGGCAAAACGAACTTTCTATCGTGTCAATAATAACACTCGTACTTTGTCAAAAAATATTTTAGTACTTCCATTTTTCCCGGGCTTTTTAGGCATTGCTAATGTACTTAAACTTTTGGATATTAATGTAGTATTTTCATATAACAATATTGTGAAAAATATCATAGTAAAAACTAGGCCTACCAATAATTCAGGCATTATCTATAAAATTGGGTGTAAACAATGTGATTCCTTTTACATAGGTCAGACGGGAAAGGATTTGCACACACGTATAAAACAGCATCAATATTCCGTTAGAACAGGACAGTTGTCCAGTGCCCTTTTTGTCCATTTGTCAGAGTTATCCCACTGTATTGATTGGAATAATGCTTCAGTTTTATTCCACTCTAGCAACATTGTTAATAGAAATATTCTTGAGTCTGCCATTATCCAACTTTCAAATAACTTCAACATAAGCAAAGGTCTTTTTCAACTCGATCCTGTTGTTTTGAATTCCTTCAAAACAGATTTAGATAAGAAGGGTAGAACGCTAAATCTTTGGTAAACTTGTATGCTACTTTATTAACTTTTAATTTTCATTTTATTTTTGTATATATCGAAACTTGACCATAAAAGGCAGAGTGTTAAAACCCGGGCAGATTTCCAGTATAAATTTGTATTTTTATAATTCATTTGATCTTGTGCTAAAAATCGATATTTTTCCTTACAAATCTGTATGCCTCTCTGATAATCCTTTAATCTTTAATTTTTAATTTTTACTTTTACTTCTCCGTTTATTGCATATATATATATATATGTATGTAGATATGTATGTGTATATATATATTATATATATATATATATATATATATATATATATACACTATATGATCAAAAGTATTCGGACACCCGGAAAATCCACATTTCTGCAAATATCACCTTCGCCGAAAGGTATGCTGGGAAAAAGCGTGGCGAAACTATAATGCTGAGGTGTTCTGTTAAGTTATCAGTAACTGTTGTGAAGCCATGCCGCGCGGACGTGAACTCTCCGAGTTCCAACGTGGACTCGTCATCGGATGTTATTTAAGTAACGTTTCTATACGAAACATTGCAGCCAAACAGGATATACCAAAGTCGACTGTAGCGGATGTTATCATGAGATGGAAGCACGACGGTGCAACTAACGCGAAAAAACGTTCCGGACGACCACGCAAACTGACGGAACGTGATAGAAGAAGTCTGGTACGACATGTCAAGAAGTCCCGCACGTCCTCTGTCGCTTCCATCGCTGAGGAGGTAGGAAGAGCATCCGGTACCTCCGTTAGTACTGTAACTATCCGCAGAGAGATGCACAGACTCGGTTATTATGGTAGAGCAGCTGTACACAAGCCACTGATTACAAAAGTTAATGCCACGCGTCGTTTGGCCTGGTGTGTCTCCCGTCGTTCCTGGACCGTGGAGGACTGGAAAACTGTTCTTTGGAGCGACGAGTCGCGGTATTCACTCTTCCAGTCTGATGGGCGTGTTTGGGTGTGGCGACAGCCCGGAGAACGGCTTCTTCCTGACTGTGTACGTCCAACGGTGAAGTTCGGTGGAGGGTCCATCATGGTATGGGGTTGTTTTTCCTGGCTAGGGCTCGGCCCGTTGGTTGTTATACCCACTACCATGAACGCTGACGTTTATCTCGACGTTCTGGACAATTCGGCCCTCCCTACACTGTGGCAATACTACGGAGATGGCCATTGTTTGTTTCAACAGGATCGAGCTCCCTGCCATACTGCAAGGCGTGTGCAGGACTGGTTTCGTGAAAATAAGGTGGATTTGTTAGACTGGCCTGCTCAGAGCCCCGATCTCAACCCAATCGAGCACATGTGGGACGAACTGGAGCGACGGATACGAAACCGCACACCACGCCTGGCTTCACTTGCATCTCTTGCAAGAGGAATGGCGAGCCATTCCTGCACAGACTTACCGAAAACTGGTGGAAAGTATGCCTCGACGTGTTGACGCTGTAATAAAAGCAAAGGGTGGACCTACTGGTTACTAAATGCCATAATAAAACCATTTTTCCCAAAACCATGCGGTGTCCGAATACTTTTGATCATATAGTGTATATATATGTATGTATGTATGTATGTATGTTATTTATTTATTTTTATTTATTTATTTCTTTTTTCTTTCTGTAACCTATATATAGGCTGTAACCCTTTTATGTACTTCAGTGTTCCTGAGGATGTCATTAGACGAAAGCGCTTGAGCACCATTTTGTGTTTCCTTTCCTTCGTTGTTTTATTCATCATAAATATTTTTCACGTGTTACTTTCGTGAAATAATTTTCATATATATATATATATATGATGAAAATAACCACGAAGGAAAAAGGAACAGTATTTTCAAATGACACTATTGTGAAAAATATCATAGTCAAACATAATCCTTCCAATAATTCAGGCATTATCTATAAAATTGGTTGTAAACAATGTGATTCCGTTTACATTGGACAGACGAGAAAAGGTTTGCACACGCGTGTAAAACAGCATCAATATTCCTTTAGAACGGGACAGTCGTCCATTTCTCAGAGTTATCCCACTGTATTGATTGGAATAATGCTTCAATTTTATTTCACTCAAACAACATTGTTAATAGAAATATTCTTGAGTCTGCCATTATTCAACTTACAAATAATTTCAACATTAGCCAGCCTCTTTTCTCACTTGATCCTGTAGTTTTGAATTCGTTCAGAACGGTTTTAGACAAGAGGGGCAAAGTGCTAAAACTTTTTCTTATAAATTTGTATGCTCCTCCTACAATTTTTATTTTTCTATTTTTTTTCTGACCTATATATAGTCTCGAACTTGTTATTTATTTCAGTGTTCCTGAGGATATCATTAGACGAAAGCGCTTGAGCACCATTCTGTTTTTCCTCTTTCCTTCGTGGCTATTTTCATCATAAATATTATTCACGTGTTACTTTCGTGAAATAATTTTCACACACACATATATATATATATATATATATATATCAGGGCTGGCAGGTCGGACCCGGACCCGGGTTTAGCCCGAAAGTGAGATAAGACCCGGACCCGGACCCGGACCCGATAGTGAATTAGAAAAAAGATCCGGACCTGAAAGTGAATTTTAAAATTGACCCAGACCCAGACCCGACCCGAAAGTGAAGGACCCGCACAGCCGGGTTTTTAGTTTACAAAATTTATGTGTGCACCTTCAAACTGTGTCACTGAGTGCGAAGTTTGATGCAGGTGTGATACAATTTGAAAAATGTCCTCACCTCGCGAAAAAGAGAGATTCAGCTGGGAAACTGATCCATCAAGATCCCATGAAATGGTGGATGGAAATGGGAGGAGAATTAAAACAGGCAACCTTGGTAGCATTGTCTACTCCATGCACACAAGTTAGCGTTCAAAGATTGTTCTCCGCTCTAAGCTTCATTCTGAACCCGCAAAGAAATTCTCTTTCGCAATCATCTTTAGACGCAGTATTGTTTTTGCGATCGAACGGTGTTGGGGAATAAAGTCTTCTCAAATAAAATAGTGTATAGTCCTTATAAAAATATTTTAGTTAAGAAGCACATATATATATATATATATATATATATATATATATATATATATATATATATATTGTGTGTGTGTGTGTGTGTGTGTGTATATATATATATATATTCAAAATAAAAAAATCAGTTGAAAATTCAGAAATCTCTTTCCTGTCTTGCCACAACTTTCAATCTAGATTCTAGGAGAAATAAGTATAGGCTATGCCGCTATATGAATATCTGTTTTAAAGGAGTTCACAGAATATGTTGCCCTCAAAATATAAAGACAATATTACTACCAAATGACTTTAATTATTTCATATTATCGGTTTAATTTTTGTTTTTTAAGATAAACAAAGTATTTAATTTTAATGCAAGATGATGATAATTTCCATTTGAGTTCACTCAAAAAAATATAGAATTGGTTTTCACAAAATTAATTAAAACTTAGAATTAGGGGGCTGAAGAGAGCAATCATATATCGTACTTTGCCCCTTAGCAATGCCTGTATAACTATACCTAGTTACTATTAAATGTTAATACAATTAATACACCTACTTTCAAACATTTCCGAAATCGGATTAATTAATATATATATGGTTAGGCTACTATCGTATAGCCATATAATGTTTTACTATGTTTTAGAAAACATGTTAATGTAGCTACGGTAGCAGTCTTATTACCTATCCTATACCAGATTATAATTATTAGTTTACATTTTTAATAATGGACCCGACGCAGACCCGGATCATATACTGAAAGACCCGACAGGACCTGAAAGTGAACTTTCGGGTCCGACCCGGACCCGGACCAGGACCCGAAAATAAATTAGAAAAATGACCCAGACCCGGACCCGACTCGAAAGTGATAGACCCGCAAAGCCCTGATATATATATATTTTTTTTTTCCAGATTTACCGCCGATTCGTACTTAAAGAGGCGGTACATATCTCGGCGAGGCAGTGAGTTGGTGATGTTACTGTGCTGGGGGTGGTAGACCAGGGGAATGAGTAAGGGTCAGTCGATGGATAGTAGGTAGGAGGGGTACGGTTTCAGATGCGATGGAGCAGATGGGAGTGAGTAAGGAAGAGGAGAACCGCTTCCGCTGAAAAGTGGGGGCCGTCGGCGAGTATGGATCGTAGGCAGTTGGGTATGGGGTTTACGGCCGAGAGAGGGAAACACCTGCGACGGAGAGCGGACAACTTTGAGCATTCCACCAGGAGGTATAAGACAGTGATAGGGGTATGGCAGGTAGGGCAAAGCGGGGCTGGCGAGTTCGCCATAAGGTGTCCGTGGTTGATGCGGGTGTGACCTATGCGGAGACGGGCTAGGATTACTTCTTTATGGCGGGACCGGTGGAATGAAGAGGCCCAGTATCCTATTTGCGGTTTCATCGTGTGTTTATTTTGTGTGGCCTGGTCCCATTCCCGCTGCCATATGGAGCGGAAGTGGAAGCGGAAAGCCGGGAAGAAGTCGGAGAAGGGGAGGGGTCGGGAGGAGGCCGGCAGTGAGCAGGCCGTCTTTGCTGTGCGGTCCGCCGCCTCGTTACCCTGGATGCCGACATGAGCCTGGACCCAGCAGAATGCGATCGTCTTGTGTTGGAAGGTCGTTAAAAAGTGGAAGGTTTGCTGGATGGTACAGACGAGCGGGTGAGGGGAGTTAAATCTTTCTAGGGAGAGAAGTGCACTTTGGGAATCCGAATAAATGACGAAAGAGCTGGCAGAGTGGGTGCGCACAATATCGAGGTCCTCCGTAATGGCGAAAAGTTCCGCCGAAAAAACGGAGGCCTCGCGGGGCAGGCCGACGCCCCGGGAGAGCGGCTGGGACAGAATCACCGCTGAGGAGGACACACCAGCTTCCGAGCGGGAACCATCCGTGTAAATGGCGATTGCGTCCGGGTGTTGGGTTCCGAGTTCGCGGAAGAGTGACCTGTATACCATGGCGCTCGTGGTAGTCTTCGGTAGGAACACAGATCTTTGCAAAACTTGATAGGGGTTAGGATCCAGGGGGGGTAGATGCTGAATGAAATGGGGATAACTGAGGGGCGGGCATGTTGAAAAGATCAAGGAAAGAGCGGACCGCTTCAGTGAAGTGCCAGCTCCGTCCCTGAGGTGGTAGTTCTGAAACCGCCGTGCCCAGAAGCGAAGAAGGTAGCCTCTGTGCACGGAGGTATGTCCTCATGAGGAGTAGACCCCGTCGGAGGGCGAGAGGGAGATGATCGCATTCCACATGGAGGCTGGAGGCTGGGGAGGAGCGGAAAGCACCGGTGGCGAGGCGGAGGCCTCTAGTAAGTACCGGGTCCAGGATACGGAGGTGGGCGTTGGAGGCTGAACCGTAAACTGCGCTACCATAGTCCAGCTTCGACTGTACTATGAGAGTAAAACTGGGGGACCTTGAGTTCCTCAGGTATAGGACCTATGTCCCTATCGGGGAACGACGGGTTTCTCCCCCTCAGCATAGATTTCGAAGCAATTTACGAAGAGGTCCGGGGCTCAGGAGATCCCCCAACCCCCACCGATGTGGGAGGTGTTCTTTTTGGTCACGTGATTGACCAGTGCACTACGTCGATTAGCTGATCATTCCATTTCTAGGGCTAGGAGTCGGGGGAATCTTCTCCCCTAGCCATTAGCCTATGGATAGGCTGTATTGGGTTCCCGGAGTCAACGGGACGCGATAAGTCTTTCGGGGTACGACAACACGTGACGACCGTACCTTGCACCACGTCGGTTAGCCTATGATTCCATGAATTTGTAAGGCTAGGAGTCGGGGGAAATCTAATCTAATCTTCTCCCAGAGCCATAGGCCTTATGGATAGGCCTCGTATTGGGTTCCCGGAGTGATGGGATCGCCGATGAGTCTAAACGTGTGCCGGGGACAACCTGGAGAATTTTGCGAATGGAGCTAGTAGCCGCGCAATGTAACCTCTGTAGTCGTTCAATTAATTCTCGGTTCACGTCCCCGGGTACCTATCGAAGTTTGACCGTGGCTGAAAGCACCTATGAAAAGGTAGGGCCGGGGTGATCCCAGCCCGGCCACAGACCCCTCTATAAACCACTCGTTGACTTATAAGTAGCGCGTCATAGGGCCTATGACTTCGGCCAAAATTTTCCATCAATCGCGCGCCCAACGCCTCGGCTCGTCGGAGCAACTGTCTCCCCGGTGCCTATGGCAGCCTATAGGGCTAGCGATCGGCAATAAGTAGAAGATGGAAGGTCGTGGATTGGGCTCTGACGGCGCCCAAAATCTTGTGAGATTCAACAGGTACGTAACATCTATGCAAGGGGTGAGATTGTGAGTTTTAGTCCCGCCCTTCTCACAGTATCTACCAGTTGAATTAATCCCCGTAGCAATGTGATGTAGGATGCTGCCTAATCGAAATTCTCACAACTTACCCAATGGGTGTTGAAGACCGTACTATCAAGTATAAAGGCGAAGAAGAGAGCGTCGATCTGCAGCCCATGTGGTGTGAGAGAGGTGATCCAGGAGAGCGTGGGGGCGTCGAAGGGATTGCTTTAGGTGCTTGAGATGGGGAACCCAATTGAGCCGTCGGTCTAGGGTCATGCCCAGAAAACGCGTGGAGGGTACCACCTCAAGAGGACTGCCGTATAATGTGACAGAGGGTGAGGAAGGGTTGTGGGTCTTCTTCTACTGAAGACCATACACTTGGACTTAGGGATGGAGAGGTGGAAACCCACCGACGTCGCCCACCTTTCCACCCGGTAGATGGCGAGCTGCATTTGCCGTTGAACGACAGACGGTTCTCGCCCTGCGAAGTAGATTGCAAGGTCATCCGCGTAATGGAAGAGCGGATGTGGGTGGAAGGCATTGTGAGACCGTGTTCATCACGACGGAGAAGCAGAGAACACTGAGGATGCTTCCCTGTGGGACCCCGTCCTCCTGCACAAAGGTGTCAGAGAGGACTGAGCCCACCCGGACTTTAAAGGTCCGAGAAGAAGGAAGCCCCTGATGAAGGTGGCATGGCTCCGACGAGGCCCAGATGTCGGAGCTGACCGAGGATCATTGCTCGACGGGTGGTGTCATAGGCCTTCTGGATGTCAAAAAAATTGACAGTACGAACTGTCTATTGTCGAAGGCATCCTGTATGTCTCGGCTGAGAAGCAGGAGGGGATCAGTGGTGGAGCGGAATTGTCTGAAGCCGGACTGGGTAGACGGGAAGGAATTGGTACGTTCAAGGACGAACGATAATCGCGTAGCGACCATTTTTTCGAGGATCTTGCAGGCACAACACGTCAGGGCGATTGGTCTGTAGTTTGTGGGGTCCAGGGAATCTTTGCCGGGTTTGGGGATAGGGATGACGTGGGCCTCCTTCCACCTAGAGGGGAAGGCGCCCTCTATCCATATGCGATTGTATAGTCTAGCAGGAAAATTTGTAAGGTAGAGTGGAGGTGTTGGATCATGCCGTACGGAATACCGTCCGGACCGGGACAAGGGGATCGTCGAGAGGCCAGTGCCGCCTGTAGTTCACGCATGGTAAACAATCGGTTGTAGGTGCTGTCTATGGACGGTGGAGAGGGGCTATCGTCAGGGGCGGGTACGGATTGGCTGCAGAGGAAGAAACGGCGGCGAAGGTAGAAGCAAGGTGGTCTGCCACCGACTTGGGCTCACATAGGAGTCCGTCGTTAGTCCGGAGGACCGGGGGTCGGGAGGGGACATGTCGCCTCTCGACGCCCCGCACCTTCTTCCAGATGGTAGCCGAAGGTGTGTTGGCGGTGATGCCGGACACAAAGGCACGCCAAGAGGCTCGGCGCGCTGTCTTCATTGTGCGGCGGGCGATGGCCCTGACCCGCTGCATCTCCGTGCGATGGATGGGGAGTCGCGTCCGGTAGAAGCGCCGAGTTGCCTTCTTCTTGGCGCGCACGGCCTCCGCGCACTCCGGGGTCCACCAAGGAACCCGTCGGGCGCGGGGGTAGGCGGAGGATTGTGGTACGCTTGTGCTTGCGGCCGTTAGAACGACGGACTCGAAGTATGCGATGCACTCGTCGATGGATGGGAAGTGGGCAGTTGTAAGGGTGGTATAGGTGTTGTCGCGGAAGCGGGCCCAATTCGCGTTGGTGGTAACCCACCTTACCGGTACCCGTACAGTCTGGTCGGGTCGATTGAGGGTGAGTAGAATGGGGAGATGGTCACTTCCATGGTCCTCTCGGAGGACTTGCCACGTGAAGTCTAGGAGGGCATCAGTTGAAACGAGGGACAGGTCTATACAGGATGGAGTGCAGGTGGTGGCATGGTAGAATGTAGGAGAGCCATCGTTGAGGCACTCGAAGGAGAGCTCGGTCATGACGGATATCAGGGTTGGGGCCATATAGGTGGAGTGTGTGTCGCCCCACAAGGGGTGACGACTATTGAAATCGCCCAGTAGTAGGAAGGGCCTGGGGAGTTGTTCCACGACTTCCACCAGGTCGTCGCGGGAGACTTGAGCGTGGGGGGGAGGTAGATTGAGCAATGGTGTACTGTCTATCCAGGGAGAGCCGGACGGCAGTCACCTGTAGCGGGGACCGGATGGAGAGATTGTAGAAGGGGACTGCGTGGTACGAGGATGGCAGCTCCCCTTCGAGTGCAGGTAGGAGGCGGGGTGGCGATGCAAAAATAACCAGTGGGGCATGGCATGGACCTGATCCCCAGGATTAGCTCCTGGAGACAGACACACACCGGACGGGAAGTGGCAATCAAGGAGTTAAGGCCTTCATAATTTGCAAATATTCCTCGACGGTTCCAGTGGACTATTGTGGTTTTCGGGGGATCCATTAGTTGATGAAGGGGGATGGGTAAATGTGTAGGCGCTAGGAGGTTGGAGTGTGAAGGGAGATCTGGAGTTCGCGAAATTGAAGGCTGGGTCGGGAGCATGGCTAGCTATCTACCGTTCACCAGGGAAGGAATCGGTCGGCCTGTCGAACCCCGCGGAGGTCTCGGGGTCGAGTCGGCCGAGCGAGACCGGAGGCGTGGATCACGGCAGGCAGAGGAACATCGTGGGCTGAGCGGGTCAGAAGTGCCTTGACGGGCTTCTATGGTCGGGCCAGGGGGGGGGCACGTTAACCCCAAAAGTGGCGCTACCCCGCCTGTCCTGGGTCTCACGGCGGACCCTAGGTGGTGACAGGGGGTACCAAAAAGACCGGGCGGGTGGGAGGGAGGGCGTACTCAGGGTAGCTGATAAGGAGGGGCCGGGGATGTTGGGGGGGTAGGTACTATGGGGGTGGAAGGAGGTGAACCAGAGTGGTCTCGTGGAGGGGTGGAGAATATGGCACCAGGAGGCAAGGGCAGATCCATGAGACTCGTGGGCGTGGGCGCGGCCGAGCTTCCATCGGTCACACCGTGCAGCTGCGCCAGAGCCGCATCCACTGGATCCACTGGGCTGGGTCTCGTCGTACGGGGCGGGTCGTGGATTTCGGCCACTATTGTCAGAGTCTGTGGGGGTAGAGCGGTGGGACTTCTGCGATGGGGAGAGATGGACATAGTAGACGTGGTGGGCGGTGTAAGGGTCCGAGCCGTCTTCTTGGTCCTAGGGGAAAGGGAGAGAGACGTTGGAAGGCCGGAGGGTCTGGCGACACGCTCCGGCGTCTCCGCCTCGACGGCTTGCTCGGGCGGCAGGTTCGGGAGAGTACAGGGAGTACCGGGAAGGCAGGGTTTGAGGTGGCTGGGACCTGGGGTGCCCTGGTCCCAGACTCCTGGGGGATTCATGGCAGGTGAGGTGCGGGAAGAAGAGGAACGGTGGGGGGACAGGGGACCGTCGGGTCCTGCGAGGAGTTGCTTTGTGGGGAACAGGGAGCAGTGGCTGGGGGGGTTTCGGCGGCAGGCCAGGGAGGCGTGCCGAGATGATAGAGCCGAGAGCAGCGGCATAGGACACCCCCGGCCTCACCTCCCGACTCCGCACCCTGTCTCGTGCCTCACGGGGGCTAAGGAAGTCCGACACTTGTAGGCCGCGGACCTCCTTCTCGAACTTGAAGAAAAGGCATTCGCGGGATGAAGAGGGGTGTGCGCCTTCACAGTTGGAGCATTTGGGTGTGTTGGGGCACCTGTCAGGGTGAGCGAGTCGTCCACAGTGCACACACAATTGATGCGGCTGTCGACAAACGGAGCTAACGTGTCCAAACTTATTGCATTTAAAGCAACGGGTCAGGTCTGGGATGTATGGGCGGATAGAAAACTCGCATGACGCGCGGTCTCCCATACCCCATACAATGCGGCCGGGGGAGTGGGGGAGGGGGTGCCTCCCTGTCGAGATGTGAAACGATAGATCTTAGTGACTCCTTGGGGTGCGAGGTCCTCCAGGAGCTCGTTCACCGCGATCGACAATAGGCGGGTGGCGTAAATAGTGCCCTGACTCTGATTCAGGCGAGGGTGTGGGGAAACGGACACCGAGCATCCAAGGACCTCAGAGACGGAGAGTAGGGCTTTTGTCTCTGCGGCTGAGCGTGATTTTACGAGGAGGGAGCCATCCCTCTGTGGGCGTACGTCATAGCGGCAGGAGTTGCTGTGGATTCGGATCGCCTGGAACGTCCGTTCAGAGTTGGTCGGGAGGGACCCAGATGTAGGCCGAATCACCAGGAATTTGTGGATACTTGGAAGGGAGAGGGAGGCTGTAGAGTCGAAATGGACTGGGATATTCAATGGTCGATAGGACGGCCGTGAATGCCGGCTCCCCCGTCCGCCGCGAGGCTCTCTCCGTGGGGAGGTGGGCTGACGGCGGGTGAGGGGGGCATATGGGGAGAGCAAGAAGCCGGGTTGTGGGGGCAAGTTCTCGGTGGAACTTGACTTGCCCGAAGGTGGCTGAAGTGGGCTGGGGCGAGACCCCTGCTCCAGAGAGTGTAGGTCCAAGAGCATAGTCGAGGGACGGACTGGGGTCGGCAACGGAAAAGGAGAGTGCAAGCGTTCCGCTTCCACAGGGGGGTCAACCCCATTAGGTTGCGGTCTTCCAGTGGTAAAGGACTCGAGGGCCTGGTTGCCCACCACCCGAGTGTTGAGAGAAGTAGTAGTCCGAGAGTGAGAAGCAGTAGTCGTAAGCCGAGGGGGAGAGGTGTCCATAGCGAAACAAAAAATAACTTCATCCCCCGCGCGCATCCAGCCACCACCGACTCCAACAAGGGAAAGGCGAAGCGTGGGCACACTTGGTCCCACCGCCGATAGATGTCACGCAGGGGAGATACACCCGCACCCAGTCCCTGTGCCTGAAAGGCGGCCACTCTCATCCAACGCGCGGTGAAAAGTGGCAGGGACAGGGTTTGGGTTTGGTTGGAAAGCGACAAGGGTGCAGGGCAACCACCTCCCACACCCATGGGCCAAGGAAGGGGTCAAAATCAAGGTCCAAAGAACGATGCCAAAAAACAGAGAGAAGCCAGAAAGAATGGGTTAAAGGAGTAAGAAAGAAAAAGAAGCAGGAGATCAGCCGGGTCCCCAAACGGGTCCAATGGTCCACGAGGGCAGAGAAAGCCCTTACACCGAAGAAAGGTGTATTCCCACATTCGCCACAGAGGGACGGCGCCCTATCGCTCCGGACAAAGCAAAGGGATATATATATATATATATATATATATATATATATATATATATATATATATATATATATATATATATACACGAGGGTGGGCTGAAAAGTAATGCCTCCACTCAAATAAATTTTAAATGGGTTGAAGGATTTTATCGAAACAAAAGCAGATATGTACCTTTGAGTTTATTCTTCGAAACGATACATTTACTTTTCTATAAAATCAACCTCTCCCTCGAAACATTTACGCCAACGATAAATGAGTTTTTTATATCTACCCGGTAAAACTCAGAGCTTAGACTACGAAACCAAAATTTCACAGCAGCCTTAATTTCTTCGTTAGACTCGTAGCGATTTCCACGGAGATGTTCTTTAAGTTTACGAAAGAGGTGAAAATCGCATGGTGCTAAATCGGGGCTATATCGTAGCTGCGGCAAGATGGTGAATTGAAGATTCTCAATTGCGTGTCGCGTTTGAACGCTGGTGTGAGGCCGTGCGTGGTCATGGTGAACAATAACTGCATTTTTGTGGGTGCGAACCCTCATGATTAGGGATTGTCGTTTTGAGTCATTTTGTTTATCCCGGGATTCCGGGATAAAATCTGTCTTCGTCCCGGGATCCCGGGATTTCCCGGGATTTTTATTTTATATGTATTTAAATTTTTTATACTTTTAAAAAGGAATTAATATAAAAATTAAAAAGATTTCAGCATTTATTTATTTAAACATATTCCATTAGGTAACTATGAGTGTGAAATAACTAGCTTAAAAGACAGTTGAGTGCAACAAGACAGCTATTTGTAAGAAAATCAACACTTGTAAAGAATAATATCCTTGTAAAGAATAAGCATGCTCGTAAAAACACAAAAACAACTAAACATATGAAAATGCAAAACATAGCGCATTTAAAAGAACTAATTTGACTTTAATACGAACGTAGAAAACATAGACAATTCACACTCTTATCACTCAGCCGAGTTCTAAGTTTAGTTATAAACAGTCCTGCAGCTGAAAAAGCTCATGATACAACATGTATGATCGTGTAAACAGGGTATTTATACTATATATACTAATTATTATGTAAGTAATTAGCACCGGGATATCCCGGGATGAACGAAAAAATCCCGGGATATATCCCGCACATAAAATCAACCGGGATCCCGGGAAACAATCCCTACTCCTGATCCGTTTTTTCAACTTCTTTAGAGTTTCAATATAACGTGCGGAGTTGATTGCTGTCCCTCTTTCCGTTCTTCGAGAATAACACCATTGATATCCCCAAAAACAGGCATCGTCACTTTTCCAGCCGATTTTTTAACTTTGAATTTTTTTAGTGGCGGTGAATTTTTGTGCCGATATTCCATGGATTGCCGTTTATTTTCACGGTCATAATGGTGGACCCACTTATCGTCTCTTGTCACAATGCTGTGCAGAAATTCATCTTCGTTTTCGAAGCGCTGTAGATTTTCTTGGCAAATGCGTGGTCTCTCAGTTTTCATCTCGGCAGTGAGCATGCAAAGCACCCATTTGGCGCAGACCTTTCGGTAACCGAGAATACTGATAACACTGTGTACAAAATTTTGGAAAATTTATGTTTATCTTATTTTTTTGGTGTTTCTTTATGTTTTTAGGTGCGCTGAATTAAAAAATCGCATTAGTTTTCTCGTGGAAACTCTAGTTTCTTTTGAAAACCATAATCTATTTTTGTACCTTGTGGCTTATCAGAGAGCAAAATCACAATGAAGAAAAGGAAAGGAAAATAAATATATTTCTTATTTAAAGATATATAATGTATATATAATGTATATAATGCGTATATAATGTAAATATAATGTACATATAATGCACCCAAATATAATATGCACACAAATATGCTCACAATCTAAACGGATAATGCTTAAAAATGTACATTTGAGCGACTTTTTCTCTTGTAGTCCTGTGGATTATCTCGTATTAAACACCAGATATAGTCGCCCATCATAGCTTCGTCCCACTTTCCATGATATCTCCTCTCCATGGTTTGGATATCTTGGTGAAAACGTTCACCATGTTCTTCACTTACGTCACCCAAATTTGGTCTGAAGAATTCTAAATGCGAGTCCAGATACTGTAACTTCAGGGACATTCTACAACCTAACCTTTGAAAGTGTTTGAGTAGATTTTCTACTAGCTATTTGTAGTTGTCGTTCTTCTTGTTACCTAAAAATCCATGGACTACAAGCCGAAATGACTGCCAAGCATTTTTTTCAAGAGCTGTCATTTTTTCTTCTGATTCTTTAGATGCTAACATGCGTCTGACTTGAGGTCCAACAAATATGCCTCCCTTCAGAAAGTTTGGGAAACATTGAACGTATATGATAAAGAGCATCACTTTCAGTATCCAAAGCTTTGATGAATTGCTTTATAAGACCAAGCTTGATATGCAGCAGGGGTAGCAAAATTTTGTCTGTTGGAACAAGGGCTTCGTTAAGAACATTGTGTTTGCCTGGATTAAGCTCATTTCTCACGGCCATTCCTTTCTGACAAAGTGCTCATCATCTGCTCTGCTGTCCCAAAGGCAGAGAAAACACGAATATTTAGTGTAACCACCCTGTAGTCCAAGCAGGAATCCTAGCATTTTGAAGTCTCCACATACATCCCATCTATGTTCACTGTAGTTTATTTTGTCTAGCAACTGCTTTACATTTTCATATTCTTCCTTTAATTCAACCGAATGAGCCACAGGAATAGATTGAAACATGTTTCCATTATGTAGTAGGACGCCTTTTAAACTTCTAGTTGAACTGTCAATAAACAAACGCCAATCAGCAGGGCTGTATTCAATTCCTATCTCAGCAAAAAGGCCATTCACATCACAGCAGTAGCAAAGAGAGCTCGATTCAAAACAGGAGTAGAAAGAAGCGTATCGCAAATGCCTATTCCTGTAGAAAGAGATCTTGACACTTGGGTCCAAAAGATTTCACTTTTTAAGGCGGGACGTCATAATTTCTGTATTGGTTTTCGTAAGGTTCATATCCCTGACTAGGTCGTCTATGTCTTTCTGGTTGGGGAAATGGTGTGACGTATTGGAACTTGCCTCGAAGACAGCATCTTCACCTTCATCGGAGGATATTAAAGACGTTTCTTCTATTTCTTCCATGGTGGGTGGGCATGGAACGGGTAAATCTTCAATATGGGGGACTGGGGCAATAGAAGATGGGGTATTTGGATATAGGACATTTTTTCGACCTTTACCTCTCTTGTAGAGTGAAATGTTTACCGTGCAGAAGGAGCAATCATCGTGGTGATTGGTTTGCTCCCTCCAAATGCGAGAAATAGCAAATGGCATGCCTTTTCTGGTACCTCGCAGCCACCCTTCTAATGTGGAACGGCAGCTTCCGGCAAAAGTGAGGTGCCCATGATTTATCTTGATTGCCCATGGGCATGCCAAAGTAAGCGTGATATGCTGTACAAAACTTTGTTCCTGTGTCATTTTTGTGCTTTACTTGTTTTGGATTGATGTAATGGCCGCAAACATAACAAAATGAATCTGCAGAGTGTCTGCAGGGCCTATTGGTAGCCATCACCATATAATAATTCTAATTCAAATATCTAAAAAATACAAAAAAACATTTTATAAACAGAAATAAAAAACCAAATGTGTATAAATATTTAATAAAAACATTACTAATAAACCCCAGTTTTCGGGACACTTTGAATTTTGCACATGAAATTACTTTTGCTATCTCAAAAAAATGCCTTCAAAATGGCGAAAAAGTAAGATTTCTAAATTTAACCATATCATAAAAACTATAGTTTTCCGAGCAAAATCGATGCCAAATCTGTAATCAGCGTGGCCGAAACATATAGAAAAGATCGAAAAATCAACATAAACAAAAAATTGTTGCACAGTGTAATGTGTCCCACTCGCTCTTTGGAGATATCGAGCATTGCAGCAATTTCATTTTGTTTAATGCAACGATTTCCAAGAATCAGTTCGTCAACGTAGTTCTGATGGATGAGACTCGTCGGTTGTTGTTACAGTCCTTTCACTTCGCGATTTGTCTTGCAAATCTTCTTGCCCTGCTTCTCCTTCTTTACACTGCTTCGCCCAACGTCGAACGGTACTCACATAAACACAATGTTTGCCGTGGACAGCTTGCATTCGCGACTGTAACCTGGTCCAGCCAAGGTTATTTATATTTATATATATATATATATATATATATATCGTTCATCTAAGTATGTTTAATTGAGAGATTTTGATTGCAGATTTGCCTACTTTTACTATGTATGTTCAGGGTCTCTATTTGAGAGATTTGATGAAGGAAATGGTTGTATTCTATCCTCATTCTGTATGACCGGTCGAGGTGTATGAATGTGATTTTGAATGTTATTAAATGATTACTTTGGGTCATTATTATTATTATTATTATTATTATTATCAAGCTTGATTGCGTCTCCCACGGCCCTTTCTCTCTCTCTCTCTCTCTCTTGGTAATTCATTAGTAATTAAAACTTGAACAAAAAACATGCATAGAAATGGTACTTATGAATTTGAATGTTATTAAATGATTATTTTGGGCCATTTTTATTATTATTATTATTATTAAGTTTAATTGAGTCTCCCACTGACCTCTCCCTCTTCTATTTACCCTGGTATATATATATATATATATATATATATATATATAATTTAGGGTGACAATAAAAATCGAAAGTTTGAGTTTTTTATTGGCCATTTGTTCAATGCTGCTACTACATGAGAAAACAATGTACTGTAAATATTAGGTCATTCAGATAATATTTAAGGGTGTCTCAAGTGAGGTAAATAATTCTCCTTATAACAAAAATTAATTATTCATTACCTAGTAAAAATAAATTAATATTTTTTTTAATTAATGTAAATAAACGTTAGTTTTAGTTCATAAGGTTTAAGTGCAGGCGTACTCCAATCGTAATAAGTAAATAATATATTTACTAAATATATTCCAGGGTGTCTTTCATTCAATTGTAGACCACCCATTAATTCTTGCTTTTCTTCAAGCCATACCCCTTTTTCAATGTACCAGGCTGAGACTTCCTATGATCCTCAACAACCTGCAAGAGATGTTGGCGCTGTTCTTCATTCTTCGTAATCTTTGTATTGAAGGCCTGGATCAAGGCAATTCCCCTCTCTGCCATGTCATTGACGACTTTTAGTCCTTCAACTATAGTCAAACCAGTCTTGAAATCTTCGTCGTCCGGCCAGGTCTCTGGTTCCTTGGACAAGAAACCATCATTAATTTTTAGAAGTTCAAGGAGAAGCTTTGATCTTTTCGAGGCAAAGTCCGAGAGCTGCTTTGTTGAAATGGAAGAAACAGCAGGTATTGGGGCTCGCTTTGGAGGATCTTCAGCAGCTTCTTTTTCGAGAATTGATCGGGCGATATTCTTTTTCGTCGTTGCATTGATACCTTTATCAAAGAGTGCGAGACCAATCAAGTACTCGCTGAGGTACCATAAGTGACGACCGAGGACACTAAGGCAGGATGCTGAGATCTTTTCATCGTGGTACTTTGCTAGGTCTTGAAGAAGCTTCAAATCGTTCGCGGGAGCAGATGAAGGACTGCTGGCCGTGAACCACGCGCTGCCATATAACTCCAGGGCAAAAAATACAAATCGTTTTAAGCCAGACATTTCACGAGTTGTAAGTCTGAACTGATGGGAAAGCAGCAGGATTTTTAATGAATAAATTACTTTTGCCATCCAACGTGCTCGGTGAAGTGCTCCAGGTCGCCGAAACCTAAAGTTAGGTAAATTACCTCCAAGGATTGTAATCGACAACTCCAAGAATTCACGGTAATCATCCCTCGGCTGATGTTTTGTCAGATATAGATTCCAGCAAGCGATCAGTTCTTCTCGATTCTCATTCAGACTCGATGGAAGGTCTGACAGGGTCTTGTACTTATCTTGGCAAATTGTATTCCACGTCTCTTTGAAGCGGGAGAATAGGAGGATATCTGGAACAGATGATGGTCCCATGCATTCCATGTACGCCTTCTCAACGACAAGTTCTAGGATGTGATTTAAACATCAAACTATGCCAACAATTAATGAAACTTTTCTAGAACAATTTCCAATAATAATATAATCAATGTATCAAAATAAAAAATATTACCTTAGATATCTTAAAAGAATCGGGAGAGAACTTCTAAGCGTTGTTTTCAGTCAGGCAGTCGTATGCAAAATGAACTTGAAGCACCAAAAGCTGATCATCCAAAGATTGATACACATCATATTATTTAACGATTTATTTATGAAAATTTTAACTTAATGAAATAAATTAATCGATTTGCATAATCTATAGTATGAAATAAAGGAAACAATTCTATTAAATTATATAATACACTTGCATTCTCGAAACAATTTTGTTTTTGAAGCGTTGTCGAAACTCGTTCATTCTTGAAATTTCTTCCGCGCGACAGTTTCATTCATGTGACTCGAGGCACCCCTAAATGCTTTCCGAATTCCATCAAATTTCGTCTACGGTGTTTCCTCATAGGGTGGCAGCATTGGACAAATGGCCGGCAAATTTCTTTGAATTTCAAATTTTATCCCTATAAGAAGTTGTCACCCTAATATATATATATATATATATATATATATATATATATATATATATAAATAAAATGTAATAAAATATATTGTTTTCAGAGTAAATAATTATTAGAAAAAATACGGTCCAAATTTGACGCCTTGAAGTGGCTCTTTGATTGCGTAGGTGTCCTTTTGTGTCTCGGCACCGTGTTATCAGTTTGTATGGCTCACTGTAATAAATACGGATAATATATATATATATATATATATATATATATATATATATATATATATATAAGGCGTCCCAAAAAAATGTATACACACTTTAACAGCTGATAGCTCAATTGATGTTTCTTTCTTTCCAAGTTAAACCCATTAGAATTAATAATGGCAGTCAGACTAAGCTTTGAACAAAGGAAATTCATTCTAAAATGCTACTGGAAGTGTGAAAACGCAGTTGAAGTGCAAAGACAGTTTAGGAGGGAG
>JAJOZX010002402.1:72500-285000 GCA_023014485.1 Bathynomus jamesi | reverse complement strand
TGCAAGGAAACATTTAGCACGTCCTCCAACAAGCGTACCAAGCGAGAGATTATTTAGCAGTGCTGGATTAATATATGATGAAAAGAGAAACAGACTGGCAGCAGAAAAGGCAGAAAAATTAATGTTCCTTAGCATAACCTTCCTATAATTAAGTTTGAATATTAAACGATGAACATCTTAGTTTACTTTATTTTAATTACTCATTTATAAATATGCCTAATAAAACTTTAAACTTAATATAAATAGTTATCAAGCTAATTAAAGATCTCTTTCTATAAGGGTGGAGGTTGGGGAAAGAGGTCGGGTAACACAATTATGGTTTCTAATTGTGGCTGAAACTCAACAAAATATAACGAATTTATTTGCAGACGAAATCACTAATTGATTTCTATATTAGTTAGATGCTTGCTATTATTTTATATGTTCAGGGAAAAGTAGAGCAATTATTGTACAATTAATCAATTATACTACATTATAGCTACAGCTCTCTCTATATAATAACTTATATATACGTTAAACACAACAAATCTCGAATATATCCTAAAAAATAACGAAAATGTAGATATCCGCATCCGCATCCGCGGATGTTGAAATCAAACATCCTCATCCGCATCCGCATCCGCGGATGTGAAAAAAATGACATCCGCTACAGAAACTAATATATTATATATATATATAATATATATATATATATATATATATATATATATATATATATATATGATACACACAGACCGTGATATATGTTTATATATGTGTGTGTGTGTATATATATATATATAATATGTTTTTTTGGAATACAGCCTTTTGTACTGGCTTGGTGGCTGGGCGTCTAAGTCATCCCGAGAGATCAAAGGCTGGTGTCATTATGCTCCAAGATGCTTCAGCGAGAAGAAGTGGCTCTCTCCTTTTTTGCATTTAATACTTTAAACACTTACATGCAAACATACAAACACACAAACAATCATATACATACATGAAAATACACAAACATTCATATACATACATGCAAACATAAATACATCCTTACACTTACATGTTATGTTAGGTTACCCCACTTCCCCCTTTGAGGGTCTACACCCGACCCCCATTCATGCATAAACTCCTCCCCCTTTCCTGCACAGTTGCATGGCGTCTGGTAGTGTTGCATGTCACTGGCACTCTTGTATGGCACTGTTGCAAATCAATATTGATCATGTTGCATTAAATTGCATTGCACTCTTCATTTTTGCATTCATGCTACTGCCCCAAACCGTAAACATCGTGAACTGAAGATGTTTTTGATAACAACCTGGCAATCAATAACTACAGAAGAATGTAAGAGACGTCTATTCGATGCCACATCAATTGGAGGCCGTAATCAGCGCTAAGGATGGACCAACTAAATACCGACACGCAGAGTTCAAAAGTCTTTGATAAAGGTTTAATATACTGTATTAGTGGGCTTCCTTAGTGACATAGGTGTTATATACTGGACAAAAACATCAAACTTTCAGGGTTTGCACTTGAACATATTTACAAATATATTTTTCAACGGATCTAAGAATTATCAACATTATTTTCTGAATTGTACAACATTTTCAAAATGGCTGCCAGAACTCAATGTTTGGCATCAAGTGCTACAGTTCGAGTACTTTCCAATAATATTGTCACAAAAAATTCAATACAAAATATACTTTTAATTATTGTGCATACCCATGCACAGTAACAATAACAATAACATTTTCTACACTCGAGATTGTGCAGATGATTCGGTTGTCATCAATGCAAAATATGCAGACTCTAGATGAAGAACACCACCAGCGTTTCACTGAAGAGGTTCTAGTTAACAGGGAAACTAATCAGTGCACCAATCAAGAACAACTCACTACCTCTGTTGAAAAGTACTGGAGCAAAAACAAACAAAACTACTAAAAAATTAAAGCAAGCAGAAATGATGTTGCCTTGTTTGGTCATCTCTTCATTGCCAATCAACATCGACAACGGGATCCGTCTATATTCTTTGCCCATGAGAACCAGAATTTTCCTCCTAGTCTGACAGATTATGGGAACTGAGGACAGGAAACAAGGCTGAACTGTTTAAATGTTGCAATTCTGAGGAGTGTAGTTTAGCAATAGTCAACACTGCTGACTATATGATTATTGATGGAGGTCTTCTGGTACATATATTGCCTGTGACAGCTGCAACATTCTCAGAGTATGCAGACGTCACATTCATCCCTTATCTTCAAAGTCAATTGAAATCAGTGAACCGGCTCGATGTAGTTTCGGACAGATACTTCGAATCAAGCTTCAAGGCATCCACAAGAAACTGCAGAGGGAAGGGAGTTCGAGTGAAGATAAGTCCGCAAACAAAAATGCCCCAAAAGTGGAGTGACTTCCTCAGGGATTCAAATAACAAAAAAGAACTATTCTCACTACTTGCTATACGGAGCAGCTAAACACACTTTGAGTGTGATGAAGATGTATATATCACGGCTGATCACAATGTCACCCACAAAGGTTCCAAGCAGCACATGAGGATTCCCCACACAAAGAAGCGGGTGTACCATCATAGTGCATGTCCAACGTGCTCTCCAGAATGGCAGCACTCACATCAAGGTGCGCACATCTGATACTGATGTCCTTGTTTTACTAATAGGGCATTTCCATGATCTGCAGGTAACAAACCCAGATACGGAAATAACAGTCGCCTTTGGATGTGGGAAACACTTCCGACTGTACAATGTCAGAGGCATACTGTAGCTGAAAAGCTGGGATCAAGAAAGGCTAAGACCCTCTCTCTTTTCCATAGTTTCACGGGATCAGACACTACATCATATTTTTTGGCCGATGAAAAAAGTCAGCATGGAACACTCGGCAAATGAAGCAAGGAGAGAGCTATTCTGTCAAAAGGGTTGAAGCTTAGAGAATTTGCCTCCAACGCAAGTAATAAGTATTTTTCTCTTGTCTAGTGCATTATATAATTGGTGACAGAATTGAAGTAAAGATTCAGTTGTGGAATAATAATAATAATAATAATAATAAAAAATGTTTTCCCCTCTCAGAACGCCCTGCTACAGCACTTCCTGTACAGATGCAACAGAGTTTCCCTCGCCACACCTGTGGGGCTGGAAGATAGATGAATAGTTGATGTGGTCACCTGACTGGATGACGATACCTGATGCTGCAAGAGCCTGCAATGTCCAACTCATCAGATGCACGCACAATGAAAGGGCAACTGGATGCTTCAAATGTGGTTGTGAAAGCTGATCTTCCATGCACACAGTTGTGCGACTGTCCATGCGAGAAGTAGTAGATAGTGTAAAGAACATGCAACTCATTTACAGGACTTTTATGAATCCACATTTAGGGCCATTGCATACCGTTGTGGTAATCACCAATAATTCTCGAGATTTATACGATGACAATGTCTCTTTAGATACTTTGTTTATTGATTAATATTATTATTAAAGTAATAAATTATATACTGTAACAACAAACACCGATGTGCACAATTGTTGTCAGTGTTATTAGAAACAATTGAACTGTGCCATTTTATACCGTATTTCAAAATCTGGCGGCCATTTTGGAAATGTTGTATAATTCAGTAAATCATGTTTTAATTTTTGGATCCAATAATAAAGTCAAAGTAAATGTATTTAATTACAAACTCTGAAAGTCTGGTGATTTTGTCCAGTAAGTAAGAGTACCACTGATTTATGTCGCTAAGGAAGCTCGCTATATTGACAGTACTCATTAAACATGAATTTATTCTATTTTTTGTTTGTAACACCTAATAAGATATTCAGAGCAAGTGTAGTTTACGTCCCCCTGTGGTGCCTAGTGTAGTTTACGTTCCCTTACATTATCCTAGTGTAGTTTGCGTTCCCCAACTTTGTCCGCGTATACCTAATCAAATAAAACGTTAAAACTAACGAAAATATTACGACTTAACCTAACCAATCATCAATTTATATATATATTTTTTTAATTTTCATTTTCATATATATATATATATATATATATATATATATATATATATATATATATATATATATATATAAAACTGACGTAAATATTTGTCGTAAATATTTGTTGTAATATTTTCGGATCATGTCAAGAATGGCGAACCCAACACCTGCAGGGTTCGCTATTCTTGACAAGGGAATTTTTGGGTTCGCTATTCTTGACATGGTAAAATTGGGTTCGCTATTCTTGACATGGGAAGTCCTCAAGGACGTTTTCATAACTTCAGACGGTAGGTTTATGTTTCCCAATTTTAAGTAATTAGTTAAGGACGTATTAAATGCTTTTATATTAGTCTTTTTTTATTTAACCAAACTAGCACGACTTAACCTAACCAATCGTCAATGCCGTACAGTATAAAGAATCCTCTTCTCTTAATATATAAAAATAAATAAATAAAAATAAATTTATTGTTTTTTATTTATTTTTTTAGGTTAATTGTACGCCCTTGACGATTGGTTAGGTTAAGTCGTGATAGTTTGGTTAATTTTTGCTACCCGCGACCAGCACGAAGGGCGGGTCTTAGGCTAGTTGTAACATAAGAGAAATTGTAATATTTTAATATTTATTATATAAACAAATTTATAAATGCAAATAAATAAAATAAGTATTTTTACAATAATAGGACTACCAATCTCAATAGAGACTACGTTAGCTATTCTTGACATGGGAACTTTTGGGTTCGCTATTCTTGACAAGGGAATTTTTGGGTTCGCTATTCTTGACATGGTAAAATTGGGTTCGCTATTCTTGACATGATCCATATTTTCGTTAGTTTTAACGTTTTATTTGATGGATTCACTTAAAAAATGTCTCCTAAAGATCCTAGTGTAGTTTACGTTCGCCAACTTTGACCTAGTGTAGTTTGTGTCCCCTTTTGCGTCAGGGGGACGTAAACTACACTTGCTCCAGATATTCTAATATTTTAGTATGTTGCTGTGCATTAATTTTTTACTATTTAATAAGGTTTTTGCTATGTTTTTATTTTTTTTCAAAACTGGCAGACAGAGGTGTCTTTTCATCATAATGACGTCACAGATACTCGATATTCCTCATAAAGGTGCAAAACATAAAGGTATTATCAAGGTCATGTGCGCATTTAAAACAAAATTCCATATTTTTGGTCCGGAGTTGTATGTGTATCACTACTCTTTTCGACATTAAAATCTCTAAATAAGCGACTTCTACATTTTACGAAGCTTTTTTTTTTTTTTGTCAAATTTGTAAATTCAAGATTGATTGGTCTTAACGTTAAAATAATTTAAACGGAACTTTCCACCAAAGATCCTCTCCTTACCTTGCAGTCGCTGAAATATTCGCCAGTTATTTTCTCCACTTCATCGGAAACCGCGAGGTAAATCGTTGTTTGAGCTCCTAACTGGGGATTCTGTTAGAAAACGGGAAACCTGACATATTTTTCATATAAAAGTTCGTCAAGAAAGATGGAAGAGGAGTATACGAACCTATAATAATAATAATAATCCCCCTACTAACTGTTTCTGTTCTGCTAAGTACATGAAGATTTTGAGGTATTTTTGGGGGGTAACCTATACTAAGCTATTTTGAAAGTAAAGGCATGAAATTAAACTGGAACAGCGCTGAGGCCAACAAATGTGGGTCATTGCGTTAATTCCTGGATTATTATTATTATTATTATTATTATCCTCATCAGCATAATCGGGAGCCGAACTCCCGATTGCACTGCGCTTGTGAGAAACTGTTACCCCTAGCTATGAGTGATGGCGATGAAGGCATAAACATCATAATCACCTCTTTGAAGTAATGAAGAATGGCTTGACATTATGAATGAATAGAAATGTTGTCGTGAGACGAAACCATGTGGTATGTATATGCGATCTTGCATTCTTTTAAGCTCATCTTTTTCTAGGGCAGTTAAAAAACGTCGAAGATGATCATAGCTTATGGTGAAACCATGGACATGAATTATGTTATATGTGAAGACAGTCTTAAACCTAGAGTGTATTCAGAACTTTGTCCAGCCTACTTTTAAACATGTTTACACTTTGGCTTGAAACACCTCCTCAGGAAGTTGGTTCCGGATATTAACTATTTGGTAAATCTCTAGGAGCGCTCCATTTTTCAATATTAAACATACACTCATAAAACATATACCATTTGAAAGCTCACATTTTTCTGAGTCTAAAAATGTAGTAATCCAAAAGTATCAATAGCAAATAAAAAGTAACTAGGTTTAAATATAAAACCCTATACCGATCAATTTGTGGTGCGTGATCTTTACGGGGGCTCCGCCCCCGTACCCCCGAGACGTAAATTATACAAATGATAATGTAATAACATATTCATGTTAGGTTAGGGTAGCATAACAATTACCAAAAATACCATCTTACAACACAGACTGAAGATTTATAACTTAGCCAACCTTTATAATGTAGTTAATGACGTCATGCGTCAAACAATTAATTAAATGTAGTTACTTTTTATTTTCTATTGATACTTTTGGATTACTACATTTTTAGACTCAGAAAAATGTGAGCTTTCAAATGGTATATGTTTTATGAGTGTATGTTTAATATTGAAAAATGGAGCGCTCCTAGAGATTATCCAACTATTTTATAGAAGAAATTACCACAGATGGAGGTGATAAATGTTCTAAGGTCCAATTTAAAACCATTATTTCTTGCCGGATTGGTATTAAATGAGAATAATTTCCTTTAATCTATTCTGTCTATTCCATTGAGCATCTTGAAAACTTGAATAAGCTAAGAGAGGCGACTGCGTTGAGAGAGGAATTAGTGCTTTGGCAGCTAGGTTTAACTCACTGCAGGATTTTGTTTCAGAAAGTTTGGGCGCGAGTTCTCACACAGGGCGGAGATCGCGCGAAGTCTCTACGACGAATCCCCGACCAGTCATCTTCATTCCCGCACCCTTTTCCCCTTCGAGGGATAGACCGTTTGAGGCAGTTCGAAATGGAGCCTAACCTAGGCATCATAAACCTTGCTTAACAGTAGTTACAATTAGTAGATTTTCAGTCTAAAAGCCAGAGCAAAATGACACGCAGAAAATTAGGCTAGTTGGCGATTCCATTATTCGAGGGCAATTACAGGAGTTCTGCAGCAAAAACCCAAGTCGGAGGAGGAGGTACTGCTATTTTGGAGCCTGTGTTGACGACATCACGGACTCCATAGATGAGTTCGGTAAAGATGCTAATGAAAATACGATATTCATGGTGCATGTTGGGACTAACGATGTTAAGATTTCCAGGTCAAAGGAGCTGATAGAGGATAGGAGGATAGGTGTAATAAATTAAAATTTTCAGCAATTTCCCCAAGAGTAACAGGATCCGACAACTTTATCAGCAGAGCTACCTGCATAAGTAATGTTCTTAAGTCCCTTTGACAACAAGAAAATGTTGAATTCGTCGAATTGTGGAGTAATTTTTCTCATAAAAAGGATATATTTTTGCGTGAGAGCAGCTCGTCTTGGTAAACTATTACATAGCTCTGCGATGTATTTTCAGGCAAAAAATGGTGTAACTCCTACGCAAGCCTAACATAAATTTTCCTTAGAGTGAATGATTGTCTCCTCGAAGAACTTCGAGATTCTACTACGGTACTCAAAATTTTATAAATGTATTAAATATTAATGCTCTAAGTTTAAGATTTAAATTTGATGAACTATTAAGTATTATCCTTGATCAAAAATTTGAGGTTGTAGCAATTACTGAATCCTGCTTAAATACAGAGAGTAGAGATTTTCTTGGAGAATATTATATTCCTGGTTATGAGATATCCAACAATGATAGGATAGAAAGAAGGGGTGATGGTACAGTGTCATATGTTCAGTCGCAATTAAAACCCATAATTAAAAAAATGCAGAAATTGATAATATAAATTCGACGTTTGTTGAAATTAAATACAACTCACAAAAGAAATTAATTATAGGTTTAGTATATAGGCCTCCCTCTCAGATTGTCGATAGTGATAATAGACTTCAGGAACTAATTTTTTATGTACGTAGCAAACGTGATGCGATAATTATGGGAAAACTTAATTTATGTTGCAGGGGTTGGTGTGGTTCTTTACAGTCTAATTCCGGTCGTCGACTATACGAGGGTTTGATCGAAAGTTCAGTTTTTCAAATGGTCAAGGAGCCCACTAGAGAACGCAATATTCTAGATTTAGTTTTAAGTACATACCTAGTTTTAATTGATAATATCTCTGCAGGAGACTACTTCTCCATCAGTGTTCATAGGCAAATAACCTTTGAAATTAAAGTTAATGTTCATAATTCAGAGAGTCTGGATTATATTTTGGATTTTAAAAGAGCTACTGTAAATTTCGTAACATGACACTGCAACTTTCGACTCATAATTGGGATGAGGCTCTATCGCGCGATGATACAAATGACACATGGATTTAATTTTTAAATTATTTTAAACCTTTAGAATCTAGTAATACACCATTACGTAAAAAGAGACTGGCGAAGGGGGACTAGGGGGACGAACAAAATCAGCGGCAGAACGTTTACAGATTCAAGAAGATATTACTAAATTATTCGAATAGGCAGGTATTTGGCAAATGAACTTTAATGTAGATAAATGTAAAGCGTTGCATATCGGTAGAAACAATGTTAAAGAAAAGTATTCTATGCGCGACAAAACACTAACGAGTGTTAGGAAAGAGAAAGAGTTAGGTATTATTGTTGCCGATATTCTTAAACCGAATAAGCAAATGTATCGAATCGATCAGAAAAGCAAGTAGAATCTTAGAATTTATTGGTAGATCGTTTGAATTCAAGTCGAAGAAAACAATGCTAACATTATATAATTCCTCAGTACACCTCCACCTGGTATACTGCATTCACTTCTGGTCCCCATCTTTACGACAGGAAATAGACAGAATGGAGAGAGTGCAGCGACGGGCTGCTAAGATGATTCCTAGACTTAGAAGCAAATCATACGCTGCCCGTTTGGAAACGTTGAATTTATTCTTACTTGTAAAAGGCGTATTCGAGGAGATTTAATCTAGGCGTTTAAAATGATTGAAGATTTTGATAATATCGACGCCGAAAAATACTTCAGCTTCAGAAATGCAAATAGAGCTCATGCTAATGGTCTCAAATTCGTGGGTAAACATTTTAATTCTAATAGAGTTATACATTTTTTCTTCAATTGTATACTTAATTTGTGGAATGGATTGCCAGCAAGAGTATTTTATAGTAGTTCGGTTTAGTCCTTTAAAAAGAGACTAGATGCTTATCTTGCCTTAAAACCCCAGTTAGGAGCATTTGTTAGCGCATAAAAATATTATAGAATTTTACTTGATTCCCTCCTCTATACTTTAAAATTTTCACTTCATCTTTAAATTTCTTTCCTTCCTCTCAACCTCCGTTCTTTCCTTTGCTTTAAACTTTCACTAGTCTCTAAATTTTCTTACATCTTTTAACCTTCTTTCTTAAACAGATAGCCTCGTAGGGACCAGCCAGTCTGTCGCTCTTTGGTGTCCTTTCTATTCCTTTGTATTCCTTTGTATAAATCTAACCTCCAAAGAACATGTCGATAAAACGTCACGTTGACACAATGTCGTTTGCGTGAGGACAACCAACATTCACGTATTTTATAGTACGTGACGGTCTCTCCAGTGTCATGGACCTATACACTTATTACCCTACCTTAATTAAAGGCGAGGTAGGTGAATGGAAGATGATCAAAGAGTAAATACGGAACCCGCTTGAACGAAACTTTTTGGGGATTCTGGATGGCATCATAGGTAGGAGTGTTGACTGAAACCACGCGATGCGGGTTCGCATTTCACTAACTAGCTCTCAATTTCCCACTTTATTACCTTTTTCCTTTCCATCTTTATTGAATGTGTTTCTTGCAATTTCATCGCATTAAATGTCTTCTTCTTTAAAGCTACATTTTTTTTCGCATAGTTTGAAAGTGTTAAGGATCATGCATTAATTACAAAAATATGTTGTCGGTATCTACCTTGCCAGCAATCTTAATTATAAATGAGAAAAAGTATCCCATAAGTGACTTTTCTCTTCTCAGAATCTCTGTGTCAATAACTCCTGGATGAAGCGCGTTCACGGTCACACCTGCAAATGAATAAAGATGTTAATTCAAGTATCTTCTCTTGCTCTCATCTTTAAATGCAAATGATTATTCTTTTTCTGTAATGTAGTTTACATTAGAGCCATGACGAATCCATATCATGATCTTTGCCTTTTAAATTTCATTATAAAGACTCCTATTTACCATGAATGTACAGCCGCGGTAGAAAAATTCGTCGAAGAAAAAATCTATTTAAAAATTAGAGTTTCAAAATCCCCAAAGAATAAATAATTACTTTAGAAATACATTTACTTCATCTTCCTTTTGTTTTTCATGATTGGGTACCGAATACATTGTCCTTCATAGAGCCGCCAATTTCCACACCCACACAAAAAAAAAAGAAAGAAAGGAAAAAGTACGCCCCACTTATCCACTCTTGTTAATACTTGGTAAAAGGGTAAAAAGTATCTACAGTATAAATGCTTTAGGTTTCGTTTCGGCATAATTAAAATGCAAGTATGTTTTAGCCTTCGGAATAGATAAATTGCTTTTTAATTAATAAAAATAGCGAGCACGATTTCAATTCAATCTGTACATTAAGGTCCCTCACCCGATTGTATAAAATAAACGCTGAAGTTAAAGCGTATTATTTATATTTATTAAATTAAGGTAATTTATCTATTCCAAAAGGTAAAGTATATTTGCATTTTAATTATGCTGAAGAAATAAATAAAACATTTATAATGTACAGATTTTTTACCCTTTTACAATGTATAAACCCTTTCAGTGCGGGTGGCCAGTGTATGGTTCCAAAATTCGAAGTGCAGCGAAATTAGCAGCAGCGAAATGGTTGCTGGGAGTTAGTAAATGGAACATGCTTTTCATTTTTACTTTTTATCTACAAAAAATTAACTTAATATTTTAAATATTTTTCCAAACTTTTTTTTCGCCAATTTTTTCCGCGACTATTTAGAGATATCGAAAGAAAACAAATGATGAAGTTCCCAAAATAAAACTAGTTCCTTTCGTCATCTGATGTTGCGAATCAGGTAAAAAGAAACCCCAAAATTATTATTCTGTCATCGATATTTTTCATAGATTAATAATCTACAACTAATTAAAATGTTCATTATTTAATTGAGCGTTTAACTATAATACGTATAATGACGCGTTACTAAAGTCTGTACTGTACACCATTGAGCACACGCACACGTAATATCATAAGTACTGTATCTAAAATGTGATTACATATAATAAACCTAAGGGGTTCCAAAAAACCTTAGCCCCACCATTTGCAGCTTACATGTTTACTTATATCGAAATAGTTTTTAGTGATTATAAAAATATATAAAATTCTTTATTTATTGCAGGTATTAAAATTACTCTAGCTGATAAAGTGATAATATAATGGCTTCTCAATTAATTGGTGATTCGGAGAGGCAACGTGTGATAGATCGCATACAAGCAATAACATTTCGGGAAGCTCGTGATGCTGGAGCCACCTTTATAACACGTTCATGGGTTGCCAAAAAGTTGCGAAGAAGTGAGGACTTCGTCAAAAGAAATTGGAATAAAACTTTGGATGAATGTGAAATGGATACAACCAAATCTGGGCGCCCAAATTTGACACTCTCTCAGGAAACAAAGGACATCATTGAAAGCGGTAAGCATAAGCGGAAAAACAGCTGTGCTAAACTTTCTAGAGAGATCGAAGTGTTGAGAGGAAAGATCGTTAGTGGTGAGATCATTCGACTGTACCGTCATAGGCAAGGTTTAAAGTCTTGGCATGAACTTCCAAAGCCAAGAAAAACTCAACTTAACATCGATGACAGAATGTGGTTTGCCCATTATCTTGAAGATTGGGATGTGGATGATTTCATGCATTTAGCTGTCTCCGATGAATTTTTTGTTTACGTAACACGTCGGCCTAACTACCAAAATGATCGAGTGTGGGCCACAACACCAGATGAAATCGATGACAATGAGCATTATCGCGAATTATTAAAAAGTCCAGACTGTGTTGGTGTGTTTGTTTTGTTCACTGCAAAGAAGCTCATGTGGGTGCTGAAGCCAAATGGTCAGAGTTGGGATGGACAGTATTTTCGTTATATTATTCTATCCCAGCATGTCATTCCTTTTCTAAGAAACCCAAACAATGTTATGGATGTCGATCAGGTCACACTTCTGCACGATAAGGCCACCTGCTTTAAGGCATTAGCCACTCAACAGTTGTTGCCGAACCATGAGATCGATTTCTTTGGAAATGAAGAATGGCTAGGAAATTCTCCTGACCTGAACGTCTGTGAACACATTGGATCAGTTATAAAGGACAAGGTTGAATGTCTCTTGTTTCAAGAACCTGCAGCAAATCGATTTTCGAAGGATACAATGACGCAACACATTGAAACTGTTTTAGCAAATTTGCGTAACGATCAAGATCTATTCCCGTCACTTTTGGCAAGCTACCCAAAACGAATTCAGGCTGTCTTGGAAGCCAATGGCGGGAACACCAAGTTTTAATTGTTTCTCATTAAATGCAGGATTAAATTCTCTTTTGTAAGGTATGTTTAGTTTTACTGTACCTCTAATGGTTTAGGCCATGGGCGGGGGGGGGGGGGGGCTAAGGTTTATTGGAGCCCCGTATATAGCAAAATGGATAAAGACTTTTAATTATGTACAGCTGAATAATATCTTCTATTAGAAAAACTACAGTGAGTGAATAAAGGAAAATATGAAAGATCAGTGAAGAATTCACGAAGCTTTAAATTGAATTTTACACTTTACTCCCTTATTCTTCAGGCAAAGCATGAGTGTATGTTCATAATCATTAATGACAGTAATACAAACAATTCAGAATAGATAAATAACTGTGCATATGCACGGTCTTTGTATTACCAGCACCTTTCCCACACAAGAAATGAGCTAACTCTTTGGTGAACAGAATGTTGCATAGTTTGGACTGTGCATAAGCCCTAACGCCGGTATATTTCTTTTTCTTAAAATGAATATCGTCAAAGTCCAAATAAAACTGTTTGTGTGCGATTGAAGATACGTTGATTATTCTGCTCGGAGTGCTCTTCTTAATCAGCCCTGTTCAGAAAAAGGGAAAACACATTACTCCATTTTTAAATATAAAGAAAATAAAGAATTGCAAATCATAAATTATGTTTCAAACTATATTTAATTAAAATGTTATGTACTCTTCTGATATGGATGCATCGGGATTTCTGGATTTTTCTTAATAACGTCTGAAAGCTTAATTCACCCGCATATATAATTATTAATTATATATAAAAAAAATTAATTAACTTTTCTGAAATAAAAGATATGGTACCTTTTATTACAGATGGGAAAATACTTTTTATAGTCTTCGTGTAAATCTTTGCTGAGGGTAAGTATTAATGATGTATTTTGAGAAAGGATTTACATATGTCGGCCCAGTAATGTATATGAACTATATACAGACTCGAGTTCACACGCAAGCAAATGCATTTCAATGCAAATATGAATGTTAAGGATTATATCGAATCAAAATGGAAACGTTTAATTTTGTCAGGGCATTTGAATGACCGAGCAAATGCATTTCTTATCATTTCATATGAATTAATGGATTAATGTCGAGCCTCAGAACTAGTATTGTAAGCTCAGTTCATTTTTGTAGTTTGAAGACTTGAGAAAAAAGTCTAACAAAATTGACTGTATATTCCGAATGCATCTCTTATACAAATGAAGTGAAACGTGAACTTTAAGCTTCAAAACTGGGTTACTTGCTAACCGCCTGTAACGTTCACCTAATTCAAGGCAATAAATAATAATAATAATAATAATAATAATAGGTTTGTTTAACACGCTTCGTAACGGCAAAGGTCCTATGATAAAGAGGATCTACAGCTTCTGAACGCTGGAGACGGTCACCCATCCAGCTGCTTTCAAATACACACTTCTCCCTCTATTCCTCACTGCACATAAATACATCTTACACACTACACAAGCTTTTCAAAATTAAAAAAAAATTAAGAGTAACATTTTTTTTGTTTCTGGCTCTCTTCTTCTCTTTCTATATGGAGGGGTGTTTTTGCGGGCATTCGCCCTTGGCTCCTCTTTTCTGCACAAAAATACTACTGAACATGCCCAATGTCGCTTAATCTCGCTGATTTAACGAGAAGAGGTGTTGCGACGTGGTAACGACGTAGCCCAGGTAATAATCTACTTGTAGAATTTCTCTCATTTATGTAAACAATAATACTTTAAAAACATCCAAAAATCACTTCCAACAACAACAACAACAACAAAAACAACAACAACACTTGAGTAGATCCAGTCTGTTTTTATAATGTTCTTATAAAAGTATTTTTTTGTAATGTTCTTATATATTATTCCAACAAAAGTTGGTCTTTGGATCCTAATAAGAGAGGGTTATTTTATATAGTATGTTTACACATGCACACAAGAATTGACAACATTTTGAAAATTTGTATCACTTCCCCTCTGCAAGATATCTTTCAAATGCGAACACCTCCATGCAGTTCCTTCAACTATCATTTTATTCCGATTTCCCCAAATCACATAGATATAGTTATAATCGCTTTGGTCTGCACAACCTATGACAACAGTAGACCTAAATTGTTGTGTTTCTTCCTGTATGGAAAAACCCGACGTTTCTAAAAATTCAGCTCATCTTCTACCATGCTTCCAACTAATCAACAGCTAATCCTGAGATAACATGAAATTGTAGTTTCTGTAAAATTCTTCTTTCATGAGGTACTTTGTCAAGAATTTAAACTAAAACTTAAATGAAGAACGTCGACAGTCACTTCCTTATTTACATAATCATTTAAAAGTCGTATTTGATTATAATTCAAAGACATTTGCTCAAAGGAAGTGTTTCTTGAGTGTATTTTTTACCACACAGAAGAAAAGTACATTTAAGTGCTCATTTAGTTGCACTTGAACCCTAGTTTGATATATGAACCGCAGTTTATTTATAGATAGCAGAAAATCTGCCCAAAATAATATAACACGCCAACAAAATAAGTTAGACGCTAAATTATAAAAAGTACAACTTTCAAACTCTATACAGTATTAAAGACGTACCGAGGAGTAAGTTAGTCAGAAGGAAATGTCCGAAATGGTTGGTTGCGATGGTCAGTTCGAGGCCTTGCTTAGATTCGTGCCTGTGATGGGCCCAAACTCCGGCGTTGTTGATCTAAAGATAAATTAAATAAAAAACATGAATTTCCTTTCATTTACTTTTTATTTTCCTTCCAAATATATTATAGAAATTTTAACAAAAGAGCCACATAAAATTGCACTTATTCAGTTTAGGTAGGGACTTGGGGTAATGGTTCCCAGTTAGTGAGACGAAGGACCTATAAGCATTTCCTAGATGGGAAATTTCATCAACGCAACCTAATATAATCCAACCGAACCTAATCTAACCAAGAATTGACTAACCTAGCTTATGCTAACCTACGCCAACCTAGTCTAACCTAACTTATATTGACCTACTCCACCCTAATTTAACTAAATCTAACCCCAAAGAACTTGTCGATAAAATGTTACGTCGGCACAGTGTTGTTACCTCGATGACAAGCACCAGTCACCGTAATAGGAGGCTAGAGTAGACACCAATCGACCAGGAAAGTACTCTAGGGGGTGGACGTTAGGTAAGAGACAGTGAGTGCTGGAACTCCCGTTTCTCCTGTCACTGTCCTCCTTAGCTAACCCTTTTCAATGTCTCTTCTACCATGTGAGCAGTTCAGCATGCTCTCAAACACACACTTCGGATCTCTATTCTTCACTACACACGCACACACATGCATCTTGCACACTGCATAATCTTTTCAAAATAAAAAAAAAGATGGCAACCTTTTTAAGAGCCTCAAAGACCTTTATTTCGGTTCTATGCTTTTCCTGCCATGGGGGGACGTTTCTGCGGGCATTCGCTGTTGGCCCCCTCCTTCCTGCATTTCTAATGTCACAGGGCCGAGTATCACGTGAGGTGAATATAAGAATTTCTCAATATACTCGTATATAAATTATGTATGGAAATGTCACGCATGAACTAGGGCATGGTTATGATTAATCAGTTAATCATTGTTTCGAATTTAATCATTAATCAATCCAAATATTTTTAGAAAATGATGAAACAATTATTAATTTTGCATGTACTCTCTAAACTGGCTAATCTGCTCATGCCTGGTTTTTTGAACTAAAGTAAACTAAATGAATGAGCAAAATATGTTTTCTTCGGTTTTATCTCCTGCAACAGAAACGATAAGGTATTTAATTTTTAATAATTTTTAATCACTTAATCATTGATTAATTAGAAAACTTCATCATTCACCACTTTTTCCCAAAAATGATTAATTAACTATGCCCTAGCACGAACATACGTAACTTTGCATAAAGCAAAATTAACCCCTACTAGGATTCGAACATCAGATCTCTGACTAGAAGTCGTGGGCGCTACCACTGAGTTATAAGGCGGTCAAAATCGACAAAATCTGGCGAGTTTTTACGCCCGAGGGAAAACCTGAATATGAAGTTTAAAACCGAAAAGTTTGGGATCTTAAGCATAGGAAAAATATAACTTGAAAGGAATAAAATTCCATACGGGAATCTTCATATGCAAAAGCAAAAGATGTGCAGTAGTTAACAAAGCAAAAAGAACGTATTGGAGATCTTCAAAAGAAGAGACAGAAACATTAACTTTACTAACACTTCATTACTGTTCAGTTTTAACGGCCACATATAAAAAGGAGGAAACTGATCAGGTAGAAGAAATACAAAGAAACTTCACTGAAAAAAAGTAAATGAATTGGAAGGATTAGATTACTGGGAAAGGCTAGCAAACTAGATTCTATAATCTCTGGAGGAGAATATATATATAGATATCATATACACAGGTTATATATATCATATATACACATAGAAAATAATTGAAGGAAATTACTGCAATATATGTTTCCTTGAGTAATACGTCATACAAAATTGTTGGGAACCACTCATCAACGACATTCATTTTTGTATAATACGTTATCTTGGATTCCTTACTGTAGAGTGACTCTCATCGAATAAACAGCTGCTTCGTTCACAGCAGCATTTGCAGTATCATGGTAAATATAAAATGATTAAAGTACACTAAGTGCAAAAATCTTGTTCAACAATAAATATACTGTATCGAGACAAAGATATGAAACTAAATATTTTCAGATACCATTTTCCATCTCATAGAGACAAGCACATTCGTCAGAATATGAAACGAGTGATGTCACACTGTAGTGTATTTGGCAATAGAGTATTTTAAAATAAAGTATTATTTTAATAAAAATATATGACATAACTTAGGTTGGTTTAGCCTTAGTTGAATTAGGTTAGCTGTTGATCCTAATGTCTGTTATTTCTTGCTATTCATCAGGTACAAAATAACTAATGTGGCACATGGTCAGGTGCCACAGTTTTGTAGGGAAACTCTCTCTCTCTCTCTCTCTCTTTATATATACACACACACACCAGGTCATTACAAATGATCTTCCCTATTTTAAACATTTCTTATGAAAACAATTAAGCTTTGTTAGTTTTTTCATAATAAATGTTTAAAATCGGGAAGATCAGTTGTAATCACCCACTTGTAATCACACATACAGTATGTTACATTATTTTTTTAAATAATTTAGAAATTTAAAATGGGTTGCACTGGGTAGAGTTGAACATAGTTTGGTTAAATTATAATTCTGCTTCTAATTAGATTGGGTTGGAAGCTTTTATTTATAAAAACTTATGATAGTTACCGGCAACAATATGTCAACATTACACAGAAATAAACTAGAGACATGGATAAAAGGAAGTCTTCAAATCTCAAGGACTGAGTTCTTGATCCATTTTGTGTGATGCAGGTGAAAGGTGATGTGAATGTGCTTGTGACTGAAACGGGAACATCTGTATCACCTTCGGTAGGAAACACAAACTAATAGTACATTATTGCTACTGATTTATCATGGACCCGAGCCTATAAAGCCATTAGTGTCTGCAATACAAACTAACGACATAGGCACGAAAATGATTATGGACCTAACTGTCTAATGGATTGTGATAACAGAGAGCATTTTTGCTTCTACGTTGCTACGTTGTTACGTCGCTTCTACGTTGAAAATTATCGGAAACTTGGCAATAATGGTGCTATCTTCTCATATCCTAAATGAATGTAAGGGCAGTGCGATGCTTCGTGTGTGTGTGTGTGTGTGTGTGTGTGTGTGTGTGTGTGTGTGTGTGTGTGTGTGTGTGCCTTACGAGAATATCGAGTCTCTCCTCTTTAGCCAACGTTTCTTCTGAGAACTTCCTTACTGAATCCAAATCAGAAACGTCGAGATGACGAACCACAACGTTTCTATTTCCCGTCAAGGAAATGATCCATTCTGAAAATGTACAGTATATCTTTAAAACTTCATGCAAGCCATGAAAAGAATAATTACCTACGTTTCAACAGCAATTTGAAAAATTATTATTATTATTATTATTATTATTATTTCTAGAATAAATAAGAAAAAACAGAAATTATGTAAAAACCGAAGGAGGCAATAAGTATAGTTAGGAGTAAATGGATTACTAAATTAATTTTTTTAAATCATAACACTGTTCTCCTAAAGCTATTAATAGTGTCGTTCCTCAGGGATCTGTTCTGTCATTCACTCTCTTCCTTTTATTCATCAATGATCTATGAAGTCGCACTTTCTGTCCTCTCCAATCCTACGCTGATGATTCCACCCTTTAGTTCACCCGCTTCACAAAGCGTCCTTCTCAACAGTCACTCCACGATGATTCGCGTGAGACGGCTGTGATGTGCCTGACCTCTACTCTTTCTACTCTCTCCGACTGGGGTAGAGAAAACCTTGTAGCTTTCAACGCCTCGAAAACTCAGTTTTTTCATCTGCCTACTCGTCACAATCTTCCACACGAATATCTCCTTATCTTCAACAATACACAACTCAACCCTTCCTCTTCACTTCACATTCATGGTGTTTCCTTTTCTCGTGATCTTTCCTGGAAAGATCACATACACTCTCTTTCCCAAACAGCTTCTAATAGGTGAGGTGTGCTGTACTGGCTCCTCAGTTTCTTCATTTCAACTCGGTAGCTGTCTCTGTATAGGGGTGTTGTCCGCCCCTGTATAGAGTGCCTTCTCATGTGTGGGGTGGCTTAATCCACAAGGGCGGATCTAGAGGAGGGGTCGGCGACGTCCAGACCCCCACTCAATTTCTTGCAAGTGCCCTTTTTTACAAGTGCAAGTGCCCTATTTGAATGTGATATTATAATATATAACATCATATATTATAATATATAACATCATTTTTTATTTGCATTTTTTAAACTTCACAAACTACCCTAAATTACTCCAAACCCCCTTCCCAGTCACTAGGTCGTTGCACCAAAAATTCAGCCTTTCTACAATTTCGACCTCCCCTCACCTTGGGAACTTCTGGCTACGGGAGTGGATAGTTCTTTTAATTGGCAAGACATTTGTAATTGTTTGACAAATTTTGTGATAATTTTTGTACCCAAATTAGATTTTTATTTTGTATCATATTTGAATGGGACTGATCTCATAAAACAATACAATTGATTTTGCACTCGTTTTTGGTGGTCTGTTTTAAGAAAAAAAAATTTAGTACTGTGCCCTTTTTATTTTAGGGGGGCCCTTTTTTCTTTGGACCCCCCCTTACTGAAATGCCTAGATCCGCCGTTGACCCACACAGCCGTAAGTGACCAGGTGGAATCAAAGGCTTTTCGTCTTATCAATTCCTGCTTCTAATTGTCTTCAATCCCTCTCTCTTCGTCGCAGTGTTACCTCACTCTTTTTTTACTATCACTATTATAACAGACATTGCACTTCTGAATTCTTCAACTGCATATTTCCTCTTTTAAGGAGAGCATACAGTCCCAGATTATCGACACATTCTCATTCCTTTTCTGTCCAACTATGTAACGCAAGGGTTACTTGGGATTCTCAGTCTTTCATATACTCAAACAGTCAACTCTGGAACAACCTTCCTCAATTCATCTTTATCCCTCTCTTTGACCTCCAATCTTTCAACGCAGAGGATCCAGGCATCTCGAAAACTTTGGATCTTGATTTGGCTCTTTTTCTTCTTCTATGTCGCGGGGGGGAGAGTTTTTGCGGGTATTTGCACTTGCTCCTCCTTCCTGCATAAAAAATTATATAGATAAAACTGTTCTAACAGGAATATATATATATATATATATATATATATATATATATATATATATATATATATAATATTTAGGAGAAATCCAATGACAAGGAGGAATGTAAATGCCATGAAAAGTCTTCTTTAATGCGCAACGTTTCGAGCAATACGCTCATCATCAGGCTAGATAATAACAATATGAAATTAGAATCAATAAATAAATGTGAACAAGACAAAATAATTTCTATAAAACCTATTCATTAAAAGCAAATTTTAAAAAGACTAAAAGAAGAGGGTTAAATTCAAAGTTATAAAAATTTACATATAAAATTACAAGAAATTTAAAAGCTATTTTTAAATTACATATAGTAAATTTGAAATTAGTACACTGGAATAATTAACACTAATACAATGGAATAATTAACACTACGAACCTTTCAATGCTGGTTCCGAAGCACGAGTAATTTAAAACAAAACAAAACAGGAAACAAGCTATGGGTTGGGCGGTTGGAGTTATAAGTTAGGGGAGGGGAGATTATAAAAAATTGGGGAGGGGGGAGGGGGGTTATAAAAAATTTAGAGGGACAGCTGAGGAATCCACGTTTAGAGAAGGGGTCAATGTTTTAATATAAAGAGATTCCAAAATTCTAAGTGAGTTAGGACAAGAATTACAACCGAGAATTTTAAAATTATCTAAAGTGACATCAGTTTTACATTTTATACTGTGTTCCCGAATACTGGAGGCTTCTTTTTTATTTAAAATTTTACCTGTTCGGCAACTTATTCCCATATGCGAATAAAATCTAGTCCTGAGGGAGCGCACGGTGCTGCCAATGTAAGTACCAAGGAGACACCTTGGGCAGGTAAATAAATATACAACACCGCTAAGCGATGTTAGCAAATTCAAACAAATTCTTGAACCCGTCAATAAAGTCATTTTAAGGTTGGAAGACCAAGTTAATAGATTTTTGTCACGATTAAAGTCTTTAAAGATAATAAAAAATGATACTTACTCAGTTGTTCGTATCTGGTTCTGATCTTACTCAATTATACTGTTTGCCTAAAATCCATAAAGTTGGAACACCTCTCCGTCCTATTTTAGCTTCGTATAACTTACCTACCTTTCAATTGTCAAAATTTGTTGTTGGTCTCCTGTCACCTTTTGCGAAAAATGCTTATACTATAAATAACTGTTATGAATTTCAAAAAGATCTTCTTAGTAAGAATTTCGATTCAAAAAAGTTTTTTGTCAGTTTTGATGTAAAGTCGCTTTTCACGAATGTACCTGTATCAGAAACTATTGCCATTATTTTAGATAGGGTTTTTAGCTCTGATGATAGTTTTCATGGTTTTTCATGGTCTTATTTTAAGGAACTTTTTGAATTGGTTTTTAAGCAATGTTATTTTACTTTCAATAATAAGGTTTACCAACAAATTGATGGTGTTGGGATGGGATCACCCGTCGGACCTCTATCAGCTGATTTTTTTATGACTCATTTAGAAAGTGTAATTTTTAGACAATCTCCCACCCATTGTAAACCAATTTTCTATCGATGCTTCGTTGATGACTCGATAGCTGTTTTTGATAATGCTGTACAAGCGCAACAATTTTTTAACTTCTTAAATTCTCTGCACCCCAATATAACTTATACAATGGAAACTGAGAAAAATGGCTCCCTTCCCCTTTTAGATCTTTTAATTTCGAAAAAAGGTGATTCTATTACTACATCAGTTTACAGGAAACCCACTTTTACTGGTTTGGGCATGAATTTCTTTAGTTTTACTGATTTTAACTATAAGATGTCGTGTATTAAAACTCTCTTGTTCAGAGGATATAATTTGACCTCTAGTTTTACCTTACTAAACGATGAATTTAATAATTTAAGATCATATTTTACCAATAATAGTTTTCCTGTTCAATATGTAGATAAACTAATAAGATCTTTCTTAAATAATGTTTATAGCCCTCAACTTTCCTGTATTTCAGTGCCTAAAGATATAAAATATTTCCTGGTACCTGAAATGGGTCCCATGAATAAAGAATTTAAACTTAAATTTACAAAGTTGTTAAGAAAATTTTTTTATCATACTGATTTTCGCATTATATTTATTAACAAAATGTCTTTAGGTAGCTTTTTCTCAGCGAAGGATCGAACTCCTGATTCGTTGCGTAGCGGTGTTGTATATTTATTTACCTGCCCAAGGTGTCTCCTTGGTACTTACATTGGCAGCACCGTGCGCTCCCTCAGGACTAGATTTTATTCGCATATGGGAATAAGTTGCCGAACAGGTAAAATTTTAAATAAAAAAGAAGCCTCCAGTATTCGGGAACACAGTATAAAATGTAAAACTGATGTCACTTTAGATAATTTTAAAATTCTCGGTTGTAATTCTTGTCCTAACTCACTTAGAATTTTGGAATCTCTTTATATTAAAACATTGACCCCTTCTCTAAACGTGGATTCCTCAGCTGTCCCTCTAAATTTTTTATAAACCCCCCTCCCCCCTCCCCAATTTTTTATAATCCCCCCTCCCCTAACTTATAACTCCAACCGCCCAACCCATAGCTTGTTTCCTGTTTTGTTTTGTTTTAAATTACTCGTGCTTCGGAACCAGCATTGAAAGGTTCGTAGTATTAATTATTCCATTGTATTAGTGTTAATTATTCCAGTGTACTAATTTCAAATTACTATATGTAATTTAAAAATAGCTTTTAAATTTCTTGTAATTTTATATGTAAATTTTTATAACTTTGAATTTAACCCTCTTCTTTTAGTCTTTTTAAAATTTGCTTTTAATGAATAGGTTTTATAGAAATTATTTTGTCTTGTTCACATTTATTTATTGATTCTAATTTCATATTGTTATTATCTAGCCTGATGATGAGCGTATTGCTCGAAACGTTGCGCATTAAAGAAGACTTTTCATGGCATTTACATTCCTCCTTGTCATTGGATTTCTCCTAAATATTAAATTGAAGCTTTGTAGAAGCAAACCGCATGACTATATATATATATATATATATATTATATATATATATGCAGTAAAATCACAGAATAACACGTGATCTTATTAATAAGCAAACAACCACAGGGAAAGGAAAAGAAACACGAAATCCGAGCGCTTTCGTGATATTTCACATCTTCAGGGAAAAACAAATAATATTATTTGTTTTTCCCTGAAGATGTGAATATATCACGAAAGCGCTCGGATTTCGTGTTTCTTTTTCCTTTTCCCTGTGGTTGTTTGCTTATGTGTATATATATATATATATATATATATATTATATATATATATATAGGGTGGCCCAAAAAAAACGTCTTGAGATCTGAACATCAATAACTTAAAAATATGCAGTTCACACTTCAAAAATTTACATAACTTTTACCTCAATCTATTGATAGCCATTATAAAAATTTCAGACCTCGACATAAAATACTTTTTCCACAGCTGAGGGAAAACTGAGGTATGGTAAAAAAAAAACAATATCTTAAATCCTAAATGTGTATAGCTGTACCTGGCAACTATTCTAAGACTTGTCGTGGTTTCCTTAGCCTATGGATAATCTGTTAGTCTCTGAAAAACGTCAGATGATATAGGCTACGCCCATCTTAAATTCTGTTTTTTAAACTTGCCCTTCAAATTATGGTTCTAACTAACGGTGAAAAAGCGGTGATTGAAAAGTGTTTCTTGGAAAAAAGATGGACTGGGGCAAGAATTTTGAGGGAATTCCAAGGAATAACTTGTAATGTTACGTCTGTGAATAGAAAAATTAAAAAACTTAAAGCAACCGTTCGACGGCACGGAAGCGTGGAAGTGGTCGGCCTAAAACAGTTTACACTCAAGACAATAGAGCAATGATCGAAATGATAATCCTATATCAAAAGGATCGACCTGGGTCACACTGTTCTCAGAGGAAAATTGCAAGAGGTTTAGGGATCAGTCGAAGTTCCATACAAAGAATGCAGAGAACGGTAGGACTTAAGCATTTAAAAGGATCCGTGTTTCAAGACGTGACAGCAATTTAAGAGCTAAAAGAAAAATTCGTTGTAGAAAATTGCTTGATAGATTTCCTAATGATGTTGAAAAAAATAGTTTTTACAGATGAAAAAGATTTCACCATCGAGATTGCTCGAAACTCCTGGAACGATATTGTTTATGGTCGGTGTAAGAAAGACATTCCTCCATCGAGACTTTACCACCAGACAAGTCGGTTTTCCAAAAAAATCATGGTATTAGCAAGTGTATCGTGAAATGGAAAGACGAAAATTCATTTAATTTCAGAAAATAAAAAAGTTAATTCAGAAACAAACCTATGTAAATCTCTTAGAGGAGAATCTTTTGCCTAATTGTCGGCGTCTGTATTATGGAAACGATTTCATACTCCAACAAGATGGTGCTACAGCTCATACTAGCAAATTCACATAGGATTATCTGCAACAGAATGTAGTCAACTTCATTAGAAAAAACGACTGGCCCCCGCAATCTCCTGATTGCATTCCCATGGAATATTGCATATGGAACACTCTAGCAGAAGATTTATGAAGGCCAAACAGAAACGTTTACAGAAATGCAATTAAAGAAAAAAATACTCGAATGTTGGGACAAAATAACATTAGCAGAAATCAGAAAATGTATCATGTCGTGGAAGAAAAGGTTAAGATTAGTTTGTAAGCAGGACGGCGGACATATTGATCATATTTGTTGATAGAATGTGAATAATAAAAAATTTTCAGTTTATGATATTCGTTTTTTTCACCATACCTCATTGTTCCCTCAGCTGTGAAAAAAGTATTTTATGTAGAGGTCTGAAATTTTTATGATGGCTCATCAATAGATTGAGGTAAAAGTTTTGTAAATTTTGGAAGTGTGAACTGCGTATTTTTTAAATTATTGATGTTCAAATCTCAAGGCATTTTTTTTGTGCCACCCGATATATATATATATTGAATCTATTCCTAGTTTTATTTTTTTAGGTTTACCTTTTGTTTTCTCTGCTTTGTCGAGGTTTCTGCAAGCAAGTATCATTCTGGCTCCTCTTTCAGCAAGATCTTTTGCCGTTTGTTTTCCTATTCCTGTAATTAATTTCAGTTGTAACATTTTCAGTAAATTAATATTTACAATTACTCTTTTTATTTTTATTATAACGGACATTTATACCCATTCCTATGATATATATATATATATATATATATATATATATATAAAATGCGCCTCAGTGGTGTAGATGCGCCTCGGTGGTGTGGTGTAGTGTTTAGCGTCGCTGACTACGAATCCATCGGCCCCAGGATCAAGACCCGGTGACTGTAGTCGGCGCGCAGTAAAACCCAGCTGTTCATCCTTCCACACAATAAAGAAAGTGGTTGGTAGATAAATGGGTACCCTGGGTGGCCTAGTGGTTAAAACGCTTGGCTGCTGGTGGGGTGTGGTTTGGATTCCACGTTAAACTGTAGGTCTAAGCTGGAGTGAAAAGCTTGACCTTTATCAGAATGAAGCAATTCGGGCGGAAGCAAACCAAAGGCTACCAAAGGTGTGTATATACTCTGTGTGTATATATATATATATATATATATATATATATATATAATATACATACCGGGTTGCCCAAAAAAAGTAAGCTATTGCTTTTATCAACTATTATATTTACTATTGTCAAGATTTGCTTGCTTTTATAACTATTTAAATAAATAATTTTCTTTTATATATAGCACTTCTATATGTCTTTATAAAATTTGTTTTTAATATACTCTATTTGTCTTTGTTACAGATTTTTCAAAAATATTTAATCACCCATCAAAAATGCCTTCATATAGTCAAGAAGAGCTCATATTGATAAAACAATTACGTATTGAGAAACACTATGGTGCCAGAAAAATTATATCAATGTTTCTAAATAAACCATGGACTCGTTCTGGTGTAGAAAAAATATTCATAAAATTGACAGAACTGGATGTGTTGCTAGAACCAAAGGTAATGGAAGAAAAAGAGAAGTTCGCACTGATGAAAATATTGCAATGGTTGAGGAAATGGTTTTAAGTCAGGAAAAAAAGTCTGGAACGCATATGACACCAAATGAAATTGCAGCAGAAACCGGAATTTCAAGAAGTTTTTTCTAATAGAACGAATTGTCAAAGAAGATCTGCAATTGACAGTTTATAAACGCTATGCAGTGCAGATCTTGAGTGAAGTAAATCAGATGAACAGAATGGAAGCATGTCAAACTTTTCTTGAAAGATTTCCCAATGTCAATAGAATCTGGTTTAGTGATGAAAAATCATTTTCAATTCGATCACCTATCACCACTCGAAAGACTTTTAATTCAACGGTTTAACTTTTCTAAAAAAACTAATGATCTCCTGCTGTGTCTCAAAACTGGGTAATAGTGATGATGTTTTTGTTGAAAGCGGTGTTAAAATGAATGCTGTTTATTATTGCAACAGTATATTAGAGAAACATCTACCAAAAATTCGCGAAATTTCGGCAGATTGATATACATTTCAGCAAGATGATGCAACAAGTCATACTTCTCACCTTACAATTGAATATTTAAAAAAAGAAGTTCCTGACTACATAAAACCTAAAGATTGGCCTGGCAACAGCCCAGATTTGTCTATTCTTGATTATGCAATATGGGATGAACTGAAGAAAAGAGTGTATAGGAATACTAATTTCACTAACATTAATCACTTAAAAGAAAAGATTGCGGAAGAATGGAATTCGCTACCACAAAATTTCATAAACTGAAAATAAGTTTTATGCTATGTCGTTTGGATTGGCGATGGGAAATCCCCTTTCACCTGTACTAGCTAATTTATATATGAAATTTTTTGAAAGTAGAATTTTGCCTTCGATTGTTAATTTTAACCTGGTTTGGTATAGGTATATAGATGATATTTTATGCCTTTGGCCTAATAATTTGGATGTTGACTTATTTCTTGGTAGGCTCAAGAATTTAGTCCCATCTATTAAGTTCACAGTTGAAAAATAAAATGATGGAAGCCTATCCTTTCTGGATCTAAAAATTTGGAGATGCTCTAATCAATTCAAATTTGAAGTCTATCGCAAGCCTACTAGTAATAACTCTTATGTGCATTTTTATTCTGACCATCATCCCTCGATTAAATCCTCTATTTTCTCTACTATGTTTCTTAGAGCACTGAGAGTTGTCAGTCCTGAATTTTAGATTCCGAGTTATGCAATATCATGAATATTGGTACTAAATTATGTTATCCTATTTCATTTTTAGATAACTGTCTTAAGAAAGCCAAGAATAGGTATTATAATAATGTAATTGTAAAGGAATTTCAGCGTAAAAATATCCTTAGCCTACCTTACCATGTTAATTTTCAATACCTTCCAACTGTACTTAAAGCAATTGGCATTAATGTAATCTTTAAGTATAATAATACTGTTAAATCACGCCTAATAAAGAATAGCCCTGATAATGTTGTTGGTTGTGTGTATTTGATCGGATGTACACAATGTAACTCAGTATATATAGGCCAAACGGGTAAAACGTTAGATATTAGGGTAAAACAGCATAAATATGCGTGTAGAACAGCTAATAATTCCAATGCTTTGTTTAACCATATGTATAGATGTAATCATAGCATCAAGTGGGATAGTTCTCAAGCGCTTGTTAAAAACAGAGATATAATAGAATGAAATATTCTAGAATGTGCATTTATTCATTTTAAAAACAATTTCAATAACAGTGCGGGAATGTATAAGATTGACAATATCCTGTTAAAATTCCTTCTGCCTCTCATTAACTCTTGCTAAGTATGTGCTAATTGCTTTGGTTTCCGCTACGCTGTATATATTTATGGGCACCTTGCCTTCTGTCTTCATTCCCTGACGAGGTGTATCTCTGAATGCACGAAAGGCCTTGGAATCTTTTTTCTTTTTCTTTGTGGGTTTGCAGCATTCATTCATTTCACGTGTTTAATTGTGAAATTCATCCCATATATATATATATATATATATATATATATATATATATATATATATATAGATAGAAGAGAGAGAGGTGAAAACTATTGGTCTCGATTACAGTCCCTGAAACTCTACTCTCTCGAAAGAAGACACGAGCGGTACAGAATAATATACATATAGAAAATACTCGAGGGTTTTGTCCCTAACCTTAGAAATGAAATGGAAACAAAGTGGAATGAGAAAATAAGCAAAATTTGTACTAACCCAGCTGCGGTGGGACAGGGGTCCATGAAAACGAGGATGGAATATGCTCTCAGAATACGAGGCCTAAAGCTTTTTAATGTCCTGCCAAAAGAAATGAAAAACTTACAGCACACCGACCTGAATAATTTCAGGAACCAGATGGAGAGCGTCCTGTGCAAAGTCCCTGACCAGCCATTCCTGGCTAACTACGAGTGCAGGAGTAGATCGGAAAGCAATCCCCTCCGTCACTAAATCCCACAAATGAGGCGGGACGCTGGACAGGGGTCGACCGCAGGACGATGTTGAACCGTCGTTCAAACCCTTATAAAGTCAACATAAAGTATGTCACATATGCGACGAACAGCACAAAATGAGAGTTGATCCCTCAATCCTCAACAGAAAGTTCATTTAGAAGTATACTCACCTCATTTTTTATGATATTTAAACGTTAGATATAAATTAATAGGCACACTACCTGAAGTAGCTCCGGTAATAATAACTGTCTTGCCATCCAGTCTATTTTGACTCGTGCAGACACCAGACGATTTCTTATAAATTACTCCAATAGCAACTAGAGCCAGCAAAATCCCAATGAAAATATACAACAGTAAACAAATCATTGTGTATGAATGATAGTTTTGTTATATTTAGTATGTTCGAAAAACAAATGTTATAGGCCTAACAAAATTTCATAAATACTTCTTAACAAAACTTTTCACACCGGTATAGACCGAACACGATAAACAGATGTATTTTAACACTACTTCACAAACGATTCTTCAAATACAGTAAGTTCATATGAAATAAAATAAGTCGAATAAAACTTTCTTATCTTTCTTATCATTAAGCAAAAAGGCCTATTTTAAGATCGTATTTAAGTGTAAGTTCAATACATGAATCATTAGGCTGGTAACAGATATGTCCAGTATATATATATATATATATATATCTCGGTGGTGAGAATGCGCCTCAGTGGTGTAGTGCTTATCGTCGCTGACTACGAATCCATCGGTCCCGGGTTCGAGACCCGACGGCAGCCGGCGCGCAGCAAAACCCAGCTGTTCATCCTTCCACACAATAAAGAAAGTGGTTGGTAAATAAATGGGTACCCTAGGTGGCCTAGTGGTTAAGACGCTGGGCTGCTGATGGGGCGTGGTTCGGATTTCATGTTAAACTGTAGGTCTAAGGTGGAGTGAAAAGCTTGACCTTCGTCAGAATGAACAATTCGGGCGGAAGCTAACCAAAGGTTACCAAAGGTATATATATATATATATATATATATTAGGTTGTTTCACAAATGAAAAAAAAAATTATTTTAGATCATATACCCCATGCCCCATTAGGGTGTGTCAATTTGGGAGGTGAAAATTAATTTTTGCCAATTCCTTCACTGAGGGGTTTTAAAAATATGTTTTTAGATGTGAAGAATTCAAATCTGCTATTATTTTTGTGATTGCTCAACACTTAGCTTGGTAAATCTACGTTTGATTAAAAAGCACATAAATTGCTCTCGGAAAACAACATTTATTAATTTTAGCTTCTCAAAATGTTAGGTAATGCTATAAAAATTTTAGTTTCTCTGCATAAAACATATCCTAGTAATCATAAAACATATCCTTGTAATCATAAAACAACATTAGAAAGTAATGACATCAGTAAAAAAAAATATTTAAACAAGTTTCATCAAGTCTTGCTTTGATTCTTTCTTGGACATCAGCCGCCGACTTACTTCTTGGCCTCTGATATAGCCCTCACGTTTCTCATGTGTATACACCCTGCCTGCTGCCTCTGACTTGTTTCACACACCTCTCTATTGACTGAGCATGACAGAGCCACTGTGGAACTTGCATAGGCTTGTCAAAGAACTTCTTTACTTCCGCTGTAGTCAGTTTACATGTCAAAGGAGGTTCAAATACCCCGTCAGACCAGTCTGTCAGCTCCAACACGGAAGAAGCACTGGGGTTGATGGAAGGTGTCTTCCTGGGACGTACAGAAAGATCTCCAAGTGTGTCATCATCTCCACCCCTCATGTCAACAATCTTTTGGACACCAGCTCTCCTCTCCTCACTGTCATCTGAGCACAAGAGTGTCTGGATTATCATTTCGCTGAATGCATACCATGCTGAGCGCTTGATGGTTGGCAAAACAGCATCCACTACAGCCTTCTTTTGCAGCCTAACTAGCCGCAGCTGAAACAAGATGTGGCGTGGGCCTTCCACCCAAGAGTGTTTTACTTTGATGTTGAACCAACAGGGGTAGTACACACCAACAATGTATTCCACTATCAGTCTTAAGTTGTTGAGGGTTTTGCCTTTAAGGCCATGTTTTGAAACCCATATGCGACAAAGCCTGTTTGCTGTTGTCAACCACCTTGAATGGCTCACTGGACCAATTTCAAGAAGGGCCAGATCTGTGGGAAGTTCTCCTGTCCTTATGGCCTGTGTGATCCTATACCCGTACGCTTGATCAGTAGAAAGATCCTTTACGACATTGTCACTCAGTGAAGTAAGAGGCTCTCCAATTGAGAGTTTGGTGAATGAAGGATCAATTTCAAGTTCGGTTGCAGTGTCTAGCATCTTGCCAATGTTACCTGTCCACTTGTTGTTAGACAAGGTCTTCCCATCCAGTGCTGTGATCAAGTGTCGCAGGGGTAACTCGTTAGTGTGGAGGGCACAAACCAACCAGATCAGCTTATGGCAAAGCTTGACCTCTACCCAATGCATGGAACCACCCTCCCAGCCAGTGTTAACATTTGTAGAATCACCTCCAATGGCCTGCAGGCTTTTATCAATGCCCTTCTTCTTCATGAAATCTACAAGATTATCAGCAATAACTTCAAACTTCAGCAGGTTTTTTTCTCGTTGAGCCTTTCTCAGGAGTGAAGTGGTAGAGATATCTTCCACCTGGCTCACTGCACACAGAATAATGCTCTTCTTTGATGATGCTGGGGAACTGACGATCTGAATTGTCTGCTTTCAGCATAACTTTAGTTGTATCTTGACGGCCGTCAAAGAAGATGCAGTCAATTTCACCCTTTTTACAAAGATCATCAAATTCCTGATCCAGGGATCTCATAACTTTTTCTTGGGCCCTCTTGACTTTATTGTGATCAACTACAAGTCTCTTGTCTTCTTCAGTGATCAAGCCAGCATCCATAAAGGCAGCAGTGGTGATGGCAGCTGTGGCACGCAGGCCAACATCATATCTGATGCTATGCATAGCAACATTAGGTATTTCTAATGTGTTGTACTCTGGCTTTTTATTGGAAGTTGAAGACGTGCTTGGTATTTCTAATGTCACTTCATAACTTCCATCCTTTCCATCTTGAGCATCAGCTATTTGTTCTTCATTTTCATCATCAGAGAAAATTATTTCATTTGATGGCATTGAAACATCCTGCTTACTTGTCTGCTTATATTCAGCAAGCCTTCTTCTTTCGTCTTCTTGCCGCTTCTGCTTTTGACTTGTCTGTTGTGCTCAGGTTGATCTGGCAAGCCAATCTGATGTGGTCCAATAGAACCAGACTTGTCTCTCTGACCTTTAATGAAAGCAAGTTCCTTCACAAGGATCTTCATCTCCCTAGGGCATGTACAGTTAATGTGAGTTTCGTTTTTGCAACCAGCATCTGCAAGGCAGCCAAATTCAGAGCAGAGAACAATTTTACACTTGCAACTGAGGATGTCAAAAAGCTTGTCAAGTTTTGCAATGAAAGCCTCTTTGACATGTAGCTTTCCTCTCCCAAGAGATATGTTTTTGGCCTGCTCCCAGCTCTCTTGGATCTTGTTTAAGATTGTGACTCGTGAATTTACAACGGGGGCTACAAAAGAACTGTTTGCTCGTTCCCACTTTTCAAGCACTTTAGGGTAAATGTTCTTTGCAAGACTGGCTGCTGGGTAGTTTCTCACATCCTCACCACTTTGTTTTCTTAGCAGTAGCCTATATTTCAGAACGTCTCGCAGAGTTGGGAGTTCAGAGGGCAACAACTCTCTACCAGTTCCAATTAGGTTGCTCATATGTGTGAATGTCCCCAGTCTTGTCCTCCTTTTAGAAGCCATTGTAGGTCAATTCCCACTGGTTGGGATGGTAGCACTGACGGACAAGTAATCTTCAGCACACTGATGAATATGTTTCAACCTGTGAAATAAGCAAAAACAGCAGTGCATTATATATACAGCATATATAATTATTAATATAATAATTATTATATAATTCCACAAAAAAGTAAAAAACGTCACTATTTTTATGTAGCTTCTTACCAAGCAAAACTAAATTATATTAAATTAACAAAAATATCTTTAGAATTCCTAAGTCATGCTGCAACTTTTTAGCACCCCTCATATTTGGAATTTGAAAGTTGAAAAATTCGACACACCCTAAATTGCCCCATTTCCATTTCATAAAAAAGTGTGCCTAGCCAAATTTCAGCAAAATCGGATGATATTTGCAGGTTCCGCTCCTTATATGGTAAACTCTATGCTGATTGGTTGCCAGTTTGTACATAAGGTTCCGCGCCTTATATGGTAAACTCTATGCTAATTGGCTTCCAGTTTGTACATAGCCGGCCCATAAAATTGCCACTTTTCTTGTGCTGTAATAGTATGAGATTGTTTATGGTTTCATCCATGTCAAATAAAGTTGGTACAGGGTGCAACCTCTAAATATTGTTGAAACTTATTGAAACTTGGCTGCATTTACTTTTATTCTAAGTGGATGTGGGGCAAGAGGTATACGAGGCAATCTTAACCTTATGAAATTTTGACCCTATTACCGTGAAACACCCTAATATATATATATATATATATATATATATATATATATATATATGCTGCAAACCCACAAGGAAAAAGAAAAACGATTCCCTGACGAGGTGTAGCTTTGAATACACGAAAGGCCTTGGAATCGTTTTTCTTTTTCCTTGTGGGTTTGCAGCATTCATTCATTTCACGTGTTTTATTGTGAAATTCATCCCATATATATATATATATATATATATAATGTACGGCATGCGGGAGGTGCCCCCTTGGGGCATTGGTTTCTGCGCGTATGTAGAGGAATTACGGCATTTGATTGAGTGAGGCCCGTGGTGTAATGGTTATCATATCTGACCGGCAATCGGAAGATCCCGGGTTCGATTCCCGGGTGGTTACCGCATTTTTTCATTGGTTTCGTTCTCTCGCTCTCATCTTGCGCGGAATATTCTCCTATACAAGCGTCGTTCTTTACGTTAATTATACTGCGTGTTTGCAGTTTAAATGTATATAATGTACGGCATGCGGGAGGTGCCCCCTTGGGGCATTGGTTTCTGCGCGTATGTAGAGGAATTACGGCATTTGATTGAGTGAGGCTCGTGGTGTAATGGTTATCATATCTGACCGGCAATCGGAAGATCCCGGGTTCGATTCCCGGGTGGTTACCTCATTTTTTCATTTGTTTCGTTCTCTCGCTCTCATCTTGCGCGGAATATTCTCCTATACAAGCGTCGTTCTTTACGTTAATTATACTGCGTGTTTGCAGTTTAAATGTAATATATATATATATATATATAATATATATACCAAACCAACCAAGATTTTATGCAGTATATAGAGAGAGAGTTGGCAAAATTGAATTCTGTGCATAAAATTACCTAAGTATATATATATATATATATATATATATATTATATATATATATATATATGTTAAACACAGACCGTGCATGGAACAAGGAACTCTTCTGGGAAATTACATCCACTATAGTTCGACTGTAATTAAACGGACGTGTGATGTGCCTTGAAAAGTGGACGCTCAATGTCCCGGTTGAGGTTTAAGTTTTGTTTTCTGGCTAAAAATACAATAGTTACCCCCCTTTTTTTTTTATGTATTCAATCCGACGTGAATGCAACGAGTTTCTTGCGTATATTGAGGTTCTGAATGTAGTAGGCTAGGTGCAAGCTGTAAACCTTAGATCCTGTCTTAAAGCTGGATCCTATCTGCTTTGCAGATAGCTGGTGAGGGAAGCTATATTTTGGAGCCTCTTTGCGAGTAACCCGGTGCCCACGTTGGGCTTTCCATCATGAAAAAGAAAAAAACTAGTATTTGTCATTTATCATTACTTATTCGAACTGTAGTGGATGTAATTTCCCAGAAGAGTTCCTTGTTCCATGCACGGTCTGTGTTTAACATATAAGTTTCTCAGGGGACCATTCTGAGTTTGTATATGTATATATATATATATATTATATTATATTGGTGTGATGATTTTTAATAAAAAGATATAATATATATATATATATATATATATTATATATATCTTTTTATTAAAAATCATCAGTAATTGAAACCGAGAAGACCCGTTTTCACACCTATATAGGCCTCACAAGATAAATAAATAAATATATATACAGTATATATATATATATATATTTTTTTTTAATAGTCTCATAAAGATTGCTGTGATATACGAGTATTTAAACTCTTTAAACTCTTCTTAAAATAAATTCACATGAAATAAAGTTTATACTTAAATGAAACTGTAATTAGCTGTAATAACTTAATGTGAATTAATAGATAATTGTAATCGTAATTATAGTGTACCAAAATTACAATGTACTTAACGATGTGTATGGAATGTACTCGGTGTACAACTCCAACATTATGTCGCCATCCAAGAATGTTTACTCTGCAGAATTATTATCTTTTGTTATTTGCTTTTCTTTTTGTTTTCGAATCTTTCAAAATTCTGCTATCTTTTTAAATTTTGCCCAACCACAAGAATACATAAAATTTAGCCTTCAGTTGCACTCCCTCAAAATTTAGACTTATTTATTTCTTGTGTTGTAAATTAAATCATTCCTGCCTGAGCCATTGGCGCAAGATGTTGAACGTCCTCCCCTTCAATTCCTAACCATTTGTGGTAATTTTAAGAGACTGTAAATTCATCTTCCCCTTCAGTGTCTCTGTACAAATTTCGTAAATAAAATTAGTTTGAGTGAAAGAGAACTCCAGTTAAGAACTTGTGTTTCCAGTCACTCCTTCAATGATTTGGTTGGAAAAGTATTAATAATTTCTTTACTCCGATGTTTTACGGCTAAGGCCGAATTTAACTGAGGACCACTTTACGTCAGATCATCCAATGGTGCATCCATTATAAAAGTCGTGTGTGGGAACTTGGGAAGTGGCCTGTACATGCGAAACATTTATTTACTGATAAGAAAGGAAAGTTATGTTCCTGTTATGAAATTACTGTCAATTACTGTAGTGTCGTTAATGCAGGAGAGTTATTCGTTTTTCTATTATTTAAAGGGAATTAATAACAGTGCTATATATTTATAATTAACTATGATTACTATAATTGTTATAAGACTCATTTATGTCAAATATTATTGAAAATAGCTATTTATCATCGTTTGAAAGCCTAAAGAGCCAGTGACGAGGTAAGCGGAGGAGAGATACGATGCACTTCCCATTGAAAGTACATAGACATTTATGGTATCGTAACACATAAGTAACATAGAATTAGAATATGAGTTACGTAGAAATAATAAGTACAATTAATGAGAACATGGATAACTGTGTGACATAAGCAGACGTGGTAACAATGTATTATAATATAACATAAGAACTTAATGTTATAACTTTCTAGCAGAAGTGAGGGGTCTTTTCGGTTTTAGGTCCGGCATTGGATTTTTTCCATGTTTTTTGGTATAGACGTAGATTTTTACGCTGATTCCATTTCTGCCATCCGTTTCTTGGAGAAATAAACACGAAAAAAGTTATGGCCCAAAACTTGTATTCAAATATCCACCTATACTTAACCTAACCTACCCTACCCTAACCTACCCTACCCAAACCTAGCCTAACCTAACCTAACCTACCCTAACCTAAACTACTTCTGTTTGCATAGTCATATGTTTTTTCATAAGAAAACAGTGAACCACAGCGAAAACCTCGTGGACCCTTCAACTGGAGCACACACGCAACGGATAGAGTCGACGTGGAACCAACTCAAACGCGGTAACAAGCGCCTGTGGGATACGTACCGTTCCGTGATCGACTCGTATCTCTGAGAGTTTCTCTGGCGTCGCCGACACGCAGGCAAAGATCTAGTGCGCCAAATGCTGAACGATATTGCGCAGTTTGGCAAGTAGCAAACTTTGGTTTGTGTTCCGTTCTGTGTTCTGGAAACCTGTAAACGTTAATAAACTTGCACATAACTTTTTTCGTCTTCATTTCTCCAAGAAAGGGATTGCGGAAATGGAATCAGCGTAAAAACCTAGACCTAAACCCGAAAAGATCCGAAGTAAGACAGAGTTTTTTAAGACATCCCAATGAAATATGCTTAGTTAGCAAGCTGACATAGGTGAAATGGAGCTGGCGCTTAGAGAACTAGAGAGCTAAATTTGGATATTTGCGTCAGCACCAACGAGAATCTTGTACAACGCAATGAGAAGTCTTGGTCTAACAACGCAACAGTTATATCATACATATGAACGTAATTACATGTAAGGGCAACCATGTAAGCATGGACTAATAGGTTGAGAGAGTAGGGTGTGTCAATTTTAGTAAAGTCAACAATTCAAAAACTACTACTGCTCAAATGATGTCATATTATCCAGCAAACCTAGAAATATCTTCAGTGTTGTTTTAAAAAAGCCATTTACCTACTTATATTTGACCACAAAGGTTTGAAATATAACCTAAATATGACTGTAGCATCGTATATCAATGTTAAAAAATCTAGAAGAGGAAGAGCCATTGTTGTCCCAAGGCGATATGATGACTAAGCTGATTGATGCAGCATTGCTTGTATATATTAAGTTAAGGTGTATATATATCCATCTCATAATTGTAAGGTTAGTGAAAAATTCACTTAATTTAGAGCTAGCATTTTTCGGCTCTTGTGACATCATTGTTTGGGCACTCTTGTGGCAGCATTTTTTTGGGGGCGCTGCGCGTTCTTTCTACTCGTTTTGCTGAATGCGGCACTTACAGGGCGTGGTCTTATAGAGAGCTCTCTTGCAATTCAGTTTGGTTGTTTAGATACAAGATTGTTGCATCGTGCAATGGTGCAGGTTGTGTTGTTGTTGCAAGGTTTAGAAAGACGACCATAAATAGTGCACCGTTTGTTTTTTATCTTAATTTTATGCAACTGAGGCCTAAGGTAGGCCCACATCGAGTCAGCAACCCTGAGGTAGGACCTAATAGGACCTCCAAGTCCGTAAGTTTTTAGTCTAGCTTAAATTGGGCTGTAGGTTAAACTGGCCCTTCAGAGCTTGTCTGTTCATGGCTCAGCTGGGATTCTAGCCAAAGACTGAGTCAGTGACTATTTTCCGGCAAAGTTCTGATTGTGCAAATTGTAGCCCAAGTTAGACCTAGACGGGTTGAGCATAATTGAGTTAAGGTCCCAGGGTAGAAAGTTTGGTCGCCCAATTGCGAAACTTGGCCACTCGTCTGTCGTTGTTTTTCGCCTACATTTTTACCGGTTTGGTTAATTTTGGTTTATTATTCGTAGGCGAAGGTTGCAGACTTCAGTGCGCCAGTTACTTGGGTGGAAAATTTGGTATTCCATACTGGTGGTTGGTCAGTACCCCAACCAAGCAATTCAGTTTATTTGGATAAAGCAAAATTTGAGTTTGATCAGTTTGGTTAAGTATTTTTGCCAATTCAGCTTATTTGGCATTGATCCCAATTGTTGTTTGCATTGAAGATGAGTGCAGCTGAATTGAACAAGTTTAAAAAAAGGAAAAGCGCCTCCAAAGGTCTAATTACAAAGGTCATTGCCACTATAGATTCTGCCATAGAGCAAGAGGATTTAAGCTTAGTGACTGCACAGCTTTCCATATTAGAAACTAAAAAGGTTGCTCTAAGCGAAGTAAATGTTAAAATTGAGGCTCTTATAGAAGAGGATGAAAGAGAAAATAACATTATTTACTTTGAAGAGATTATTGATGATATAATTAAAGTATGCCACAAAGCAAAAGAGTTTAGCAGCTCAGTACAGTTAAAGACCAGGTCTAATAATGAAACACAACCCTCAACAAATGGTGTTTGTGAAGTTTAGGTTAACAGATCTGTAGTTCAATTACCGAGGCTTGTACTCAAAACATTTTCTGGGAGTAGTATTCAGGAATGGCAAGAATGGGCAGACAGTTTTCAATCAGCAGTTTATTCTAGTCAAGTGTTAAGTGCGGTGGAGAAGTTTAATTATTTGCAGTCCCTCTTGGAAGGGGAGGCAGCAAAGACAATAGCAGGATTAGCATTAACAGAGGCTAATTATAATGTGGCTTGGGATATATTAAAGAAACGGTTTGGTAAGCCAGAGATCTTAATTAGAAGCCACCTCCGCGAACTTTTAGCTATACCTCCTGTTAATAATCCCAAAAGTGTCAAGGAGTTACGGCAGTTATATGATGAATTTGAAGTTAGAACTAGGTCCCTGGACAACTTGGGTGTAGGAATGGAAAGGTATGGTATAATGTTGGTCAATATACTGGAGTCTAAATTGCCTAGCTCAATTTTGCTTGAATTAAGTAGGGGACACTCTACAGAACATGTGTACATCCCCCTTCAGCAGATGTTAAGTCTTTTAAGCACAGAATTAGCAAGACGAAAGGGAATTGAGTTTGCACAGTGGGATGATAAACAAGGGGACAAAGGCAGGCACAGCAACAAAGTTTCTACAAAAAGGAATAGCCCAGGTATAGTGTCAGCTCTACATGCATCCTCTGAGAATAAATTAAAGGGAATCAAGGAATGCATATTTTGCGAAGGCAACCACAAGTCATATAAATGTGAGGTGGCTGAGGCTTTACCTGTTGAGGAGAGAAAGGATAGGGTAACTAAGTCCACAGCATGTTTTAAATGTTTTTTGAAAGGTCGCAGAGCAAAGTTTTGTAGGTTTAAAATTTTGTGCCAAAAATGCCATGGCCGGCATCAGCCATTATTGTGTGAAAACACTCCTAGTAGGCCTACCCCAGAAGTAGAGACATCAGTGGCACATGCCACTGCTATGAAAGGGAGTACAAGTAAAGGAGGATTATTGCAAACAGCTGCAGCATTATTAATTGGGAATGATGGAGAAGCTACTGTAAGAGTGTTGTTTGATAGTGGTAGCCAGTGTAGCTTTATTAAGACCAGAATTTCCAGAAAATTGAAGTTTAAAGAACTTAAGAGGGAAAATTTAAGAATTTCTGGGTTTGGGAGTTCCGTTCAAAACCGAACCAAAGTTAAGAAGGTAGAAGTTCTGGTTAAGGGGTTTATGGAAAAAATAGGTCCTGCTCCAACCAGAGTACCCTAAACACAACCTAGGCTACGTTGGAGATGGAAGACCTAGGCCAAAGATGAACCAGCCTAACTATTTGTCCATAAACAGGACTTCCATACTCTTTTGTTAAACAATTACAGCTGAAATGTCAGCTTATTTAACCTAAATTTAAAAACCGAAGGGAAATTTATGAACTTCTTACATTGAAATTTTAATATAAGTTTTATTTCTTGACACCAATAATGGACATTTTTATTCCGGCTTCTTTCGTCTCGCGCCTCTTCGTCCTCCCTGTTATTGTGCTTATTCAGCTTATCCCGATCTTTTTCTTCTTCTTCCCAAAACCGTGTTGCCATTTCTAGCTATGGGATCTTTTTTTCTTTTCATCCCATATTTGTTTCTTCGTTGGTGTCTTTTTAATTTTTCTCAGCAAGAGTTCATGTTCTCCTTCTGATTATTTTTTATTGTTATTATTTTTTTTAATGTCAATATGGCTTATCCAAGATTAGGTGGGTCTTCCATTTCGGTACTCCCAAATTTTCCACACATTGGGGCCAGCCAGAAAGGAAAAATTGCATGTGAAACCCAATTTTTTCTTTAATATTTGTTAACCCATCTTAGATTACCTATAATTTATGTTTTATTTGTTATTCCATTTTTGTTTTTCCTCACTTTTTAATATAAAAAGTGTAGCATTTTATAAAGTCCTCACCTTTCCAAAATGAAAGGGTGTTGCATTTTAATTTATTTTCCATAGGAAATATTACAATACTCCAGCCCTTATCTTTTGTTGTAACATCTGCCTAGCTCGTAGAGCAGTTGAACGTTGTGGTCTACTATTTGTGGTATAGGTTATTGTAGTAGTAGGACTAGTTACATCATTTATTGAACAGGTTAGGTTTGGTATAGTTTGGGTCAAATTTTGATCATCATCAGAATCTATTATAGATTCATCTTCATGATCATTTTTGTTAACAGTAGTTGGTCCTACTTCTAGGGGGTATAAGAGTGATACATCTCTTATAGTTTCACCTGAAGCAGTTTTAAGTTTTACAACCCTGGTTAATCCATCTTCCCCAGTTTTTAGTTCTAAAACTCTACCTAATGGCCAACACTGTCTTGGTGTATTTTGTCTAATTAGAACTACATCTCCTACCCTGATTTCATTAACCCAGTCTTTGTTTTGTATATATTTATGCTTTCTCTCAACCCAACAAGGTATTCATCACTCCATTGCTTTTTAAATTTTGTTTTTATATTTGTTATTTGTGATAATCTATTTTGCAAATCATGATTATTATCACTCCAAGGTGGATCATCCAAGGAGATATTGTAATCAGGTAGAAGGTTAATGACTTCTCCCTTAATCAAATGATTTGGGGTGAGAGGCTCTACATCATTAATATTATCCCCTACATAAGTAAGAGGTCTGTTATTGACAACATTCTCAATTTCACTAATGAGAGTGAGAAGTTCAAAGAATTCAATTTGTTTTTTACCTATTGATTTCTTTAGGCAATTCTTTATTGTTTGGATATTCCTTTCCCAGATTGCTCCATACCATGGTGATGCAACAGGGATGTATTTCCATTTTATTTTGTTATTTTGTAGATATGTTATGGTATGTGAATTTTGTAATATGTCATTTATTTGGTTTTCACCAGCCTTGAAATATGTTGCATTATCTGTCCAAACAATTTTGGGTACAGAATGCTTAGCACAAAATCTTCTAAAGCTATAGACAAATGATTCTGCGGAGAGATCACTCACTATGTCTAAGCTGACTGCTCTAGAAGATGAACATGTGTAAAGTATGATGTACATTTTTTGTTCTGTTGTTCCCAGACCAACAGTCAAACTTCCTGTATAGTCTATGCCAACTGTTTCAAAAGGCCTATTAAAGGTGACTCTCTCTGTTGGCAAATCAGGAGGATTGGTCTTCCTGAAAGATCTGGAATGAATCCTTTTGCAGGTGACACAGTTATTCAAAACTGTCTTTACAGTCATTCTGCCTTTGGGTATCCAATACAACTTTCTAATGGCATTTAATGTTTGTGGAACACCCATGTGATAAAGTTCATTGTGTTTCTCTCTAATAATTAGGGTTGTAATGTGATGGAACCTAGGAAGAAGAAGGGGTTGTTTACTGTTATGTGATTTGTGATTTGTTTAATCTACCCTTACATCTTAATAAGCCATCTTTGTCAATGTAAAGATTCAAGTTTATTACCACAGAGGGTACTTTGTTCATTTGTTTACCAATTGTTAGAAAATCTATTTCATTTTTGTATTCTGTTTGTTGTATGTGGTTAATCCAATATTTGGTAGCTAGACTTGTATACATTTCATTATCATTATTTCTTTGTTTATTTTTCTTTAAACAGTTGTGAATGAATCTGAGACAGTAAGATGTTACCCTTACAAGTTTGCCAAAGTCAGAATAATTGTTATAATCTAATAGTGGCTCAACTTTATTTGTGGTTATCATGTTAAGTTTTACATTAATTTGTTCTGCTGGCCACATTGTTTCATCCTGAATGAATTCAGGTCCATGAAACCAATTTTTGTTGGATTTTAGTAATTTACAGGATAATCCTCTTGTAAGAAAGTCTGCAGGATTTTGTTTTGTTGGAATGTATCTGAAGGTTATGTCCAAATTTTGTCTAGCTTCTTTAATGTCTCTTAATCTGTTACGGACAAAGATGTTTTTTGAGTTTAACTCATCAGAGTTGATCCATGCCAAGCAGATTTGACTGTCAAGCCAAATATATGTATTTGTGATGTTTACATCATGAGACTTCATGGAGAAATACTGTTATTTTTACAGCTAGATAACCTGCAAGTAGTTCAAGCTGAGGAATAGTTTTCTTTTGTTTTAAGGGTGTTACTTTCCCCTTGGCATAGATCAAATGGCTGCCATCCTCACCTACAAGGTAAGCGCAACAGCCATACACCTTTTCACTGGCATCGCCAAATACATGCAAGGTTTGAGGTGTATCTCTGTGTCCACAAACTCTGGGAATATTTATGTTTTGTAGTTTATTGAGATCTTTAGCTAACCTTTTCCAGCTATCTTGTTGTTTATTGGTTATAGGATCATCCCAGTCTACTTTCTGTTTCCAAAATTCTTGTAAAAGAACCCTGGATCTGATAGTAGAAGGAAGGAGTAAACCCATAGGATCAAATATTTTTGAACTTTCGGATAAGATCTTTCTTTTTGTGTTAGCTGTTGTATCTAAGGTGTAGCCTTTTGTGCAGAGTGAGTCATGAACTTTAGAATCTGAGTTCAAATCCCAGATCATGCCTAATGTTTTCACCCTGTTTGTTGGTTCTGTTAATCCTTTGTCTTCTGATTTTATTTTTTGATTTAGTCTCTCATTATTTGTGATCCACTCTCTTAATTCAAAATTACCTTCTTTCATTATTTTATCTGCTTTTATGTAAACTTCATTTAATTCTGACTCTGTTTTGGTTGATCCTACAAGGTTATCTACATAGAAGTGATCTTTCAAGAACTGAACAGTTAAATCATTTTCATCATACAAATTTAAGTGATGTTTGATGGTTAAAGCCAGTAAACTAGGACTTGCATTTGCTCCAAACAAAACCACATTAAATTTAAATGTTTTAAACCCTTTATTTAAGTCATATGGATCATTAAACCACAAGAATCTTAGTTGATCTTTGTCATAGTCATTTTTCAGATGAATTCTCAAAAAAGCTTTGCTTATATCACTTTGAACTGCATAGTCATCTAATCTAAATCTTAGAAGGATTTTTACAAGGTCTGAAATAAGATTAGGCCCCTCTATGAGACAGTCATTCAAGCTATGCTTATTGCCATCTTTAAGACTACAGTTATACACAACTCTAAGTTTTGTTGTGGGTGCATCCTTTCTATAGACTCCTGTGTGAGTAAGATAATGGCAGTTGTCTTTTTTAAAGGGGTGATCTTTAACTTCCTCAATGAAGCCTTTTTCTAACTGGTCCTTGAAAACATCATCATACATTTTAATTCTATTGTCATTTTTTAATCTTTTCATCAAATTATAGAGATGACCTTTAGCTACCTTTAGATTATCATTTAATTTTGGACTATTGATCTTCCAAGGTAGTTCAATTGAATAATGGCCATTTTCATACATGATGGTATTTTCAAAATTTTCAACCATTAATTGATTTTCATCTGTATGATCACCATCTTGCACCCCCACTGACTCTAATAGCCAGAGCTGTTGTACACCTTTATCTAATTCTTCAGTTGTTAATGATTTATTTAATATTTCAGTATTTATGTCATTATTTGAGTTGTGTAAGACCTTGTCATAATAGGGCAAGTTTGTTAGTCATATATTTTTATTTTTCATTGTTATTTTATATTTATCTATGTGTCCCAGTGGAGCTATACCCCAGTGAGTATCTAGAGCCATCCCATCTCCTATTCTGACTATGCCCTTCTGAATTAAGTGAATATAATCAGCTCCAATTAACATTTGAACATTATCTATTGTATCATCATTTAAATTTCTATCTGCAATTTTATATTGCTTTTTAAGTTGTTGTATTACTTGTTTTAAATTTGGTATTTTAAATTTTTGTTGACCAACTTGTTCAATGACTACTGCTTCTATGTTTGTTGTTTTATTCTCTGTGGGTATATCCAGATCTAAATTGACTGTACTATATTTTTCTTTCTGTTCATTTTCTTTGACAAATGATGTTATACACAATTCTTGTTCATTTTTATGAGTTTGTGGGCCTAATTGATTAACTAATGATTGATCTACAAATGTTTGTTGGGAACAAGAATGTATTAGACATCTTATAGGAGTTGTCCCACCTTTTTTATTTTTTAAATCCAAGGTTATTGTAGGTAGGAGTACACTAGAATTTTTATTGACATTATTTATTGATACATGTCCAATAATATTGTCCATTAAATGTTTTTTCATTTTTCTTTGTTTTGTTTATTTGAATTTTTAAATGAATCACAAAGACAAGAGACATGGTTTAAACTTCCACAATTAACACATTTGAATCTTATTTTTGTTTTGCAGTCTTTGTTAGTATGTCCTGCAGCTGTGCATTTAGTACAAAGGTTTAACTGAGAACACCTGTTTATCCGGGATTCTAAGTCTACATATTTAGTACATCGTGTGCTATTGTGATCATCAGCCGAACAAAATTCACACTTACGTACAAATTCTGTCGTAACATTAAAATTTTGTAGTGTAGGAGTTAGACCTATCACTTTTTGTTCTGATTTGTCTTTTTGTTGTTGTTGTGGTTGTGGCTTTGGTTTTGTTTGAATTTTCTTTGTTTGGTTTATTTGTGAATCAATCTTTGTTTGGTTTATTTGTGAATCAATCTTTGTTTGTTTATTGAATCAATCTTTGTTTGTGAATTAATCTTTGAAGATTTGTACATTGACAAAACATTTGGAAATTCATTCCTTATTTCACAAGGGTAGGGTATGTATTTCCCGTTATTCTTTGGAAAATATCCCTAATTTGGGTAGGTAAACAATCAAATATTTGGCTTGGATAAACCATGCTGATTTCTCTAGATCTATGTCATTATTTTGTAGATGACCTAACATGCATTCAATTTCACAATAGAAATTGTACAGATCCTGATGGTTATCCTTGGCTGGTTTTATATTTTTTAATTTTATTGCTAAATCATTTACTATTTCTTTTCTATTTAGGAAATTTCTTTCTAGTAATTTGAGAGCTATTTTATACGAGCTGCCTATTGCCGGTAAGGCATCAACCAGTTTTAGGGCTGGGCCCTTTAAATAATTAAGCAGATAACTGAATTTGTCAACATCAGATATATAATCTTTGTTGCCAATTAAACTATCAAATTTTTCCAGAAAAGACTGAAATTTTGTTCGATCACCCTCAAATATTGGTACTTGTAATGTTGGTAACTTGGCTTTTAGTTGTTTATTGTCATCATTAGAAATGGATACATTTCTGAAGGCCTCAATCAAACTTTGATTTGTAGCTCTAAATTATTTGGTAGATTATCTAAAGCAGCATATAATTCATTTATGTGAGAATCTATTTCAAAAATATTCTGTTCTTGTTCACACAAAAGTGCTGTGTATGTCTCTTCACCAACATTTAACCCATCAGTTTCTGTAACAATTTCCTCGTCTATAATTATTATTTCCTGTTTAATTCTATTTAAACCACCCAAAATAGTATCATAATCCCTTTTATTTGGATTTTCTTTGCTATTAAAGCTAGTTAAAAGCCTGGTAATGACTCCCTTCCTTGCTGATCTCTTCCTTTTTAATGATTTAATCTTTGCTTCAATTGCTTCACATTCAGCCATATTTTGTTTATTTTATTTTTCGAAAAATAAGTCCCCAAAATCCTAAAACCCTTTCAACTCTATAAATAAGCTTCATTTTATATTATGTATACAGTAGTTAAGCTTTATTTTGGTTAAATAGGCTAGGCTTCGGATTACCCTTATTCTAGAATTTTACCACATTTATGACCAAATGATAAGCTTTGAAGTATTTGAATTATTTCTTATTTTTGTTTTTAGTTAGGGCTTCGTAATTTATTATTATTTATATGTAGTAAATATTTGAAAAAGCCAAACATGGAATAAATTCTGTTCAGATTTCAAAATGTTTGATAAGGCGTAATTTTATTTATTTTTTTGTTTTAATTTTATTTTATTCAAGGTTAAGGTTTTCACAGCAAATAACCCTTCCCGACACGGGCCACCATTAAAGATATGGAAAAAATAAATCCTGCTCCAACCAGAGTACCCTAAACACAACCTAGGCTACGTTGGAGATGGAAGACCTAGGCCAAAGATGAACCAGCCTAACTGTTTGTCCATAAACAGGACTTCCATACTCTTTTGTTAAACAATTACAGCTGAAATGTCAGCTTATTTAACCTAAATTTAATAACCGAAGGGAAATTTATGAACTTCTTACATTGAAATTTTAATATAAGTTTTATTTCTTGACACCAATAATGAACATTTTTATTCCGGCTTCTTTCGTCTCGCGCCTCTTCGTCCTCCCTGTTATTATGCTTATTCAACTAACCCGATCTTTTTCTTCTTCTTCCCAAAACCGTGTTGCTATTTCTAGCTATGGGATCTTTTTTTCTTTTCATCCCATATTTGTTTCTTCGTTGGTGTCTTTTTAATTTTTCTCAGCAAGAGTTCAAGTTCTCCTTCTGATTTATTTTTTATTGTTATTATTTTTTTTTATATATCAATATGGCTTATCCAAGATTAGGTGGGTCTTCCATTTCGGTACTCCCAAATTTTCCACAGGGTTGTTACCACAAGGTCCCATCTCTCAAGGTCCAAGCTGTAGAGATTGAGGAACGTTGTGCTCCAGTCACTACGTGTTTAGATATGGCATGTGTCCAAGAATTGCGAGTTAAAGGAATTAATTTGTGCAATAATAAGTTTGAAGGAACAGAAGATATTAGTTTGATTGGAGCTGACTATTATTGGGACTTCATCACTGGTAATATTGTCCGCACATCTCGAGGTCCAGTAGCTATTGAAAGTAAGCTAGGCTGGATGCTACATGGTAGCTATTGCAATGAAATGGAGGTTAAAGCTCTTCTTGTTAAGATTGAGGAGAACAGCCATGGTTTGGAAAGGCATTTGAAAGCCTTTTGCGAACTTGAATCCATTGGCATAACGGACAAACAGGAGAAGCAGGCGAGTACAGTGAACAGTGATGTTTTAGAGCAATTTCAAAAAGGGATTGGGTTTATAGATAGTTGCTATGAAGTTGGCCTCCCTTGGAAGGATTCTTGCAAACCCAGTTCAAACCTTCAGCTAGCTAATAGGAAGTTGGAGACTTCATTGTACAGGCTAAGAAAAAATGAGGATTTGTTAAATGAATACAATGAGGCCATCCTAAGCTATGTAAAGGAGGGCTATGCTGAAAGGGTGCAAGGTGAGCTGGTGAGCCAGGAGGCACATTATCTGCCACACCATGCAGTGGTACAGCGAGACAAAACTACCACCAAACTGAGGGTAGTTTTTGATGGCTCAGCCAAGGACAAAGGGGTGTGTCCTTGAATGACTGTTTGGATGCTGGGCCAAATTTAAATGCAGATTTATTTTCCTTGTTACTGAGATTCAGGTTTGGTAGAGTAGCATTGACTGCAGATGTGAAGCAAGCCTTTTTGCGGATAAAGTTAAAACCAGAGGACAGAGATGCAGTAAGGTATCTGTGGGTGGATACGAAAGACTTGTTGGAAAATGAACCTAAGGTTCAAGCATATAGAATGAAGTCAATGTTGTTTGGCCTCAGCTCTAGTTTATTTCTGTTGGCAGCAGTGGCGGCTCGTGACTAAAAATTCTAGGGGTGCTGTCTCTAAGAATGGGTTGAAATAATTACTGAAATAAAAGGATGAGCATTGAGCAATGAATAAAAGTTTCAAAAGTTATTGAAAAAATTATTCAGTGAGCTCATCCTTGATTATTTCAATTGTAAATAAAAAATGTAGTGGTACTGCAGTTCCGCAGTGCCTACCGACGAGCCGCCACTGGTTGGCAGCTACTATGCAGTACCATTTTAAGAAATATTCTGAAGTCTATCCTAACACTATTGAACACATAAGGAAATATTTTTATGTTGATGATTTGCTGTGTTCCGTGGATAATACAGAAATGGCTAAACAGATATTCATGGAGGCTAGAGCTATAATGAAGGAGGTTGGCATGGAGCTTAGAAAATGGCAGACCAATCATTCTCAGTTACAACTGTTTATAAGTCAGTCCTGTGTAGTACCTGATGCAGCAGAAAGTATTGAGGATTCTGGTATTAAGGAGTTGTGGGCAATAGACACAAAGGTGCTAGGCATTGTTTAGCAGCAAGGAGAGGATTTGTTTACCTTCAATGGGAAACATTTAGTAGAGCTGGCTGAGAATGAGACAAGGTGGACAAAATGTACAGCTCTAAGTTTGGCTTCAAAGGTCTTCGATCCTCTTGAATTCCTGGCTCCATTTGTGATAAAGTAAAAAATTTGGTTTCAGAGCCTCTGGGAAATTGGACTTGGTTGGGACCAAGAGTTACCTGATCATATGGTGGTAAGGTAGAAATATTGGTTCAAAGAATTGGCACATCTTGGAGACTGAAATCCCAAGATGGTACTTTGGAGAGTTGAACAGTAGTCCAGACAATTTGGAGCTGCACATCTTTTGTGATGCAAGTGAGGAAGCCTATGCAACTTGTATTTATATAAGAGGCACATTCAAAGAGGAAGTAAGTTGCAGGTTGGTTGCTGCAAAGAGCAAAGACTTTCTATTCCAAGGTTGGAATTGATGGGTGCAGTTATTGCTAGTCGGCTTGCAGTTACAGTGCAAAAGTCTTTGGCCCTCTATGAAATTCCAAGCTATTATTGGACAGACTCCACTATAGTTTGGCACTGGTTAGGAAGCCAGGCAAGGAAATGGAAACCATTTGTTGCCAATAGGGTGGAGGAAATTCAAGCAAACACAGATCCCAAGCAATGGAAGCTTTGTCCAGGCACCTAAAACCCAGCTGATTTACCAACACGAGGAATTTCAGTGAAAGATCTTGCACAGTCAAGTTTGTGGTGGAGTGGGCCAGAGTGGCTAAAACTTTGAGGCGAAAACTGGCCTTCTAATCAGCTCATTGTAGGAGAATGCCAGGCTCAAGAAGAATGGGTGAATGAAATGAGAAAATGCACTGTGAACAGTTGTCAAGTTATGCAGCAGGACCCCATATTAAGGCTTGAGGATATTAGCAGTCTGAAAAGGTTGTTAAGAGTGACAGCATGGGTATATAGATTTACAAACAATATTAAGGGAGAAACAAGAAGGGAAGGAATTCTGAACAGTAAGGAGATTCAGCAAGCCAGGCAATACTGGGTGATATATGTGCAGAAGGAAAAATTTGGTGAAGAGAGGGAATTACTCACCAGCCGTCCATTACAGGTTCTACCAACACATTCTGCTCACAAGGGTTTGGATGTGGTTTTGGATCAGAATTTATTGAAAGTAGGAGGTAGACTACAGTTTTCTGGGCTTCCAGAGGAGAAAAGACATCCAATTTTGCTACCTTCTGGGGGGCACTTTGCGGAACTTTTGATCCTGGATACTCATCATAAGTTGTTACATGCTGGAGTTAGAGAAGTGATAATAGAGATCAGACAACAGTTTTGGATTCCCAAAATTAGACAAGTAGCAAAAAAGGTCTTGCATAAATGTGTGGTTTGCAAGCGTTGGAGTGCAAAGCCTTATTATAAAAAGGTGGCTCCACTTCCAAGAGAACGGTGTATGTATACTGCCCCATTTGATGTAGTGGGAGTAGACTTCGCAGGTCCAGTCTATGTGTATGAGCAAGGGGAGTTTAACAAAGGTTATATATGTCATTTCACATGTGCTACCACCAGAGCAATCCATTTCGAGTTGGTAAGCAACTTAAGTAGTGATGTATTTCTTTTGGCCTTTAAAAGGTTTGTGAACAGAAGGGGTTTCCCAAATAAAATCATATCGGATAATGCAAAAACCTTCAAAAGGGCTGCAAAGGAACTCCAAGAAGTACCCCACACCATCGGGTACAGTGGGAGTTTATTGTTGAGAGAGCACATGGTGGGGAGGATTTTGGGAAAGGCTGGTGAGAAGTGTAAAGTGTCCATTAAAGAAACTTTTAGCTAATGCTCATTTGAGCAAAGAAGAATTCTGCAGTTTTGTGTGAAGTAGAAGCAATGGTGAACAGTAGGCTTATCACCTTTGTTTATAACAGTAGGCAGGATGCAGAGCCATTGACACCAAATCATTTTCTTTGTGGTAAACGATTAACATCAAGCCCCAGTTTGCCAGAAGACTTACAGCCTATCCAGAGCACTCAAGAAGAGTTAACCAGAAGGTTCAAGTACCTTGAAGAGCTACAAGATCAGTTATGGAAGATGTGGCAGACAGAATACTTGCCAGAACTCAATTATTACCCATCAGGCAATGTAAAGGGCTCCAATGCAAACTGTATCAAGGTAGGAGAAGTGGTAATGATTGGGGATGAAAGACCAAGGCAATGCTGGAAGCTTGGCATAATTGAAGAGTTGTTTGTTGGCAAAGACAATTTAGTTAGGTCTGCACTGGTAAAGACTTCAGGAGGAAAATTAAAGAGACCTATACAAAAACTCTATGCTTTAGAAATCAGCAAAAACACGGAGAGTCAAGATGAAACATTTGAGTTACAGCCTCATGGAGAAGGCTTGGCTAAATTTGCAGAAGGTAATGATAACAATGCCTCTTCTGTGGGGAGTGTTAGAAAATCTAGAAGACGAAGAGCCATTGTTGTCCCAAGGCGATATGATGACTAAGCTGATTGATGCAGCATTGCTTGTATATATTAAGTTAAGGTGTAAAGTATATATATCCATCTCATAATTGTAAGGTTAGTGAAAAATTCACTTAATTTAGAGCTAGCATTTTTCGGCTCTTGTGGCATCATTGTTTGGGCACTCTTGTAGCATAATTTTTTCGGGGGCGCTGTGCGTCCTTCCTACTTGTTTTGTTGAATGCGGCACTTACAGGGCGTGGTCTTATAGAGAGCTCTCTTGCAATTCAGTTTGGTTGTTTAGATACAAGATTGTTGCATCGTGCAATGGTGCAGGTTGTGTTGTTGTTGCAAGGTTTAGAAAGCGGACCATAAATAGTGCCCCTTTTGTTTTCTAACTTACGTTTATGCAACTGAGGCCTGAGGTAGGCCCACATCGAGTCAGCAACCCTGAGGTAGGACCTAATAGGACCTCCAAGTCCGTAAGTTTTTAGTCTAGCTTAACTTGGGCTGTAGGTTAAACTGGCCCTTCAGAGCTTGGCCGTTCATGGCTCAGCTGGGATTCTGAACCCAATAAAATAAAAAAATAATAATCAATGTGCCATTGATATGTGTGGTCAATTTTGGTTATTTTTGGTGTGCAGTATGGTTTCTAAGTTTCACATAGTCACAAATGCTGGAGTTTTGATTGTGAATGCATGTGTTTTCCCTCCTTTTTGACAATTTTATTACTTCGTAATGTAAATATTGTGTAATTCAAATTATTCAAAATGTTATGTGTGACCCAAACTTTCTGTATATTTTGATATGATAGATAGTATATGAAATTGTCATTACTTTGAATAATTAAGTCTTGTACCTATAACAACACAACCTTTTATCTGAGCTTATAGGAAGATATTAAGAATTTCAATTAACTTAATTTTATGTAATCATAATCAGTAGGCCTATCCAAATTTCAATAACATTTATTTTGTGCACAGGTCCACAGGATGAGTCAGAAAGAAATCAGAACCCGAAGCAAATCAAGTTGTCCCAGTGGGGACTGGGAGGGAACTTCCCCCTGCTGAGCTGCTCACAGCCAGAGATATGCTGAGGTATGGTTTGTTGAGGAGAGAGATGAGTGAGGAAGACAGGAGGAATTACCCAGTTAATGACCTGATTAACAACGGCATTGTTCCAGGGCTACTGGCTCAGTGGATAAGGGCCAGCGCTCTATTCACAGGACCTGTAATCAACACTGAGGTCAGGATCAGGGCTAAAGTGAAGGCACTGTGGGATAAGGCAGTGAAGGTGTCCATTGGCAATGTGAAGCTAGAGGTCAAAGATAGGTTCATGATGAAACTGGACAAATTGGTAGACATCCTGACCTATCACTCTGTGATCAGGAGCTGCAGTGAGCTTGGGTGCAAACCTGTCTGCAACAGTGAGGTTCACATTGACTGCAGCTGCAGGAGCGAGCAGAAGATACCAGTGCAGGAACTTGCCTTCATTAAAGGTCAGAGAGAGAAGGTGAGCAGTGTGGGGGCACACTAGATGGGTCTAGCTGATCACCCTGAGATCAGGATACAGGAAGCAGCGCTGCAGAGACAGGAGCAGAGAAGGAAGGCCGAGGAGAAGAGGAGGAGGAAGGCAGAGGAGTCAGCCAAGAAAGGAGAGGAGTTGAGGGAGGAGTCACTGCTGGAGATGGAGTTGGAGGAGACTGGAGATAAACTGGAGGAGGCAGGGAGGAGAGAGGAGGAAAAAGTCTTCATACCAGAGGCTGCGACAACTTCTTCCTTGCCTGTGGGTAAGAAGAAGAAATACAACACTGAAGATATCACCAACATAGCTCTGGCTAGCTTGCGACATCACACTGGGCTGAGAGAGACTGCAGAGATTGCCACTGCTGCCTGGATTGATGCTGGTCTCATCACAGAGTTTGACACAGCACTGGTGATTGACCACAACAAGGTGAGGAGGGCTCAGGAGAGACTGACTAAGGAGCTGGTCAAGAAGTTTGATGAAGAGATTAGGGAAAATGGCATCACCTGTTTCTTCTTTGATGGGAAAAGAGATGACACCAAAGTAATGATGGAAGCTGAGGTCGGTGACAGGCAGTTTTGTGGCCTCATTAAGGAAGAACACTACACAGTGTGCAATGAACCAGGTGGGAAATATTTGTGGCATTTTGTACCAGAGGAAGCTGCAGAGGAGAGAAGTCACGCTGAGGTCATTGCTGATCATCTGGTGAAGTGGCTAAGAGAGAGAGGAGCAGCCCAGACCCTTTTGGCCATAGGAGGTGACAGTACTAATGTGAATACTGGCTGGGAGGGAGGAGTAATGCATTATGTGGAGGCCAAGCTTAGCAGGAAGTTCATGTGGATTGTCTGTGACTTGTATACTGGGGAGCTGAGTCTCAGACACCTGGTGACTGCACTGGATGGCAAGACATTGAGCAACAACAAGTAGTCTGGGCCCCTAGGGAAGATGTTAGACACTGCCACTGAGCTGGAGATCAACCCAAACTTCACGAGGATCACTGTTGGTCCTCCTCTACCCTATCTCAGTCAGGGGGTAGTCAAGGACCTCAGCACAGACCAATCATATGGCTACAGAATCATCACTGCCATCAGATCGGGAGAGGTACCTCAGAGTCTAGCTCTCCTGGAGATTGGGCCAGTCTGTCACAGTAGGTGGGTCACCACATCTCTAAGGTTCTGCAGAACTGTGAATTTCCAAACATGGGCTGAAGGGTAGGACCCTGGAGAATCTGAGGATAATTGTGGAATTCATAGTGGGAGTCTACATGCCAAACTGGTTCAACATCAAGTTAAATCACAGCTGGGTGGAGGGTCCCAGGCATGTACTGTACCAGCTGGAGCTGCTCAGAAGTCAGAAGAAGGAGGTGATAGGAATAGTGATGCCTACAGTGAAGAGATCAGCCTGGTACGCACAGTCTGAGGCTGTGCTCCAGGCCATGCTGTGCAGTGAGGTGGAGGAGGAAAGGAGGGAGGCAGTGAAGAGGGTACTGGAAATCAGAGGTGAAGGAGATGAGGACACACAGGTAGGAGACTGCAGTGTCAGACCCAGGAAGACGCCTGACATCAACCCAGATGCCACCAAACTCTCGGAGCTTATTGACTGGAACTCTGGCGTGACTGAGCCTCCTCTGACCTGCTCCCTCACCACTGCTGCAATCAAAGAGTTTCTGGATAGACCAATGGAAGTTCCTGCATGGCCCTCACACACAGTCAGTAGAGAGGTGTGTAAGGATGACAACTGAAGCAGCACAACATGTTTACTCACAAGAGAGGAGGGAGGCGTACATCAGTGGCCAGTAGGGAGCTCATTTCCAGAAACAAGAGCAAGGCGGACATGGCATCCTTGGCAAAGTTCAAGAAACCTATCTATATTTCTTAGTTTTAATATTGAAATACGATCAAAATGTCTTTAATTGTATGTAATGTATGTAAAATGTAGTTATATACAATAAAAAAAATACTTGCAAAAATTGCTAATTTTTCGTAAACTTCAACTTCAAATATAAATAGCTAGGAGTAGTCAAATCTGGATTTTATAGCCATATTTCGATTTAGCACATAAAAATCCATCATTTGGTCACTAGTAGTCTTTGAAAATCTAAAGATTTCACTTTGCTCCCTAAAATTGACACACCCTATTGAGAGAGCATACGTAGACAATAGATAAATGAATGACATGAATTAATAAGTGTTTATTATAAGGGACGATACACAAGACACCATATATAATAAGGACTTGTATAGTATAAACTATTAGGCAGACGGCTAGACGCCGATTTAAACAATTTTAATTCTCCCTTTGTACAGAAAGTTGTAATATTTTTTTATTAGTCTTTAGTGTTCAGTGAACACATTTTTAAGTGTTGTCCTCAGTTTTTGATGTGCGGTTGCCATGGAAACGCCAATATAAACAAACACCAAGAAAATATCTGAAACTTTATCCAGATGATAATTTGTTTTAGTTTCGAACTGAAATACTGTTAACTAATTAACCTATACTGTTTATTATAAGTGTTTACTATCTAGATGCACAATTGAATTATCACATTATAGTTAAACGTAATACGAGGGGCGGTCAGAAAATAAGTTTACATGGCGTATAATTTAGTAACTAAAGGACCTACATTGATTATGTTTGTATCAGGTGAATTCGTTAATCATTGTTGGCAACAATGCACGTCGATTCTACTGCCATCTACCGTACATTGGTTATATGAGTCAGTTGAACATGGCGGCTCGACTGGAACAGTGCCCTGTCATTTCTGCAACGATATTCCGAGTCTGTCAGTGGTCAAGAATTTCTCGAGTGCATTGTCACAGGAGACGAGACATGGATTCATCACCGTACTCCAAAAACAAAACGTGCCAGCATGGAATGGAAACACCCTGGGTCCCTGCGACCAAAGAAGTTCAAGATTGTGAGGTCCGCTGTCAAAGTGATGGTTACCGTGTTTTGGGACCACAAAGGCGTTTTGCTCTCAGACTTCATGCAAAAAGGCACAACAATCAATGCAGCTGCATATTGTTCAACACTGGAACGTTTACGAGCGGCCATTAAACGTAAACGTCCTGGACTGCTCCGTAGGGGAGGGCACTGTTCCAGTCGAGCCGCCATGTTCAACTGACTCATATAACCAATGTACGGTAGATGGCAACCGAATCGACGTGCAGTGTTGCCACCAATGATTAACGAATTCACCTAATACAAACATAATCAATGTAGGTCCTTTAGTTACAAAATTATATGCCGTGTAAACTTATTTTCTGACCGGCCTTCGTACAATCATGTATTGTTATAGGTTAGGCCCAGTTTTAAATTTACTTTCTCCTTTTATTATCACAATATTAGAATAAAGCAAATGTGTGCTGTGACAAATATTGTGCAAATGTGTGGTATTGTTGAAAACCACAGTTTAATTATTGTTATTTTTATTTCAGACGATCATCTATATCAGGGGTTCCCAAACTTTTACCACCAAGGACCCCTAAATATTAATATAGTTAATATAGTTATAGTTAATATAGTTAATATAGTTCATATAGTTAATGTTACTATTTTTCCAAAAGCTTAGAGACCCCCTGGAAGCTTCCTACAGACCCCTGGGGGTCTGTACAGACCACTTTGGGAATCCCTGATCTATATCAAGCATGGCAGAACCTGACTCAATCCATTAAAATTTGTACAGGCAAAGAAACAGGCTGTCAACAAATTGGGAGAAAAACGTTATATGTCAGCAGAGTCGCAAAGAAAAACTGGTTGTACCCACAAAAGTGGGTATTGAAACATTATTGTCAACATCATTGTTACGGCAAGATGACCTTTTACAAAGACTTGAATCTGAGTTTGATGACCTTACAAAATTACACAGTATGTCCGTTACATATCAACGTAGCTATTATCAATCATTTACAAGTAAGAAAAACATTTCTCATGTTAGTACAAAATGTAGCACGCATGATTCTGCATCACATGGCACTGAGGAACAAAGTGTTCGCACACGAACTCAAACATCCAAGTTTACAGATTTTTCAATGTGTTTAATATGGAACGCGCGAAAGAGGGACAGCATACATAAGGTACAAACAACTACGTGTCAGAGTAATCTCTATCAAGCAGCACAAGCTCAGAAGGCCATTTCTATGCTTGCCAAAATTGAAGGAGAAGACCTCATTGCAGCTGATGCTGTTTACCACAAATCCTGCATGGCAAGGTATACAAGCAAGCATAACATCAGTGCTTCAAGGAAACTGGAAGAAGGAGAGAACGTGTACAAGAAGTTATTTATGGCACTAGTAGGAGAAATAGATGTTAATCTACAACAAGGAAAAGCTTATAAGTTGAAAACCCTGCTAGACAAATTCCAACAGCTGTTACCTGACCACATTGATACCCGAGCATACCGTGCAGAAAAACTTCAGCGCCGTCTCATGAAGCATTATGGCGATAACATTGTTATTCATGCCCAGCGAGGACAGTACAAGTCAAGCATTGTTGTCAGTAGCAGTGTCAGCTTAGGAGATGCTGTCAGAGCCTTTGCTCAACTGAAGGAAGATTTCAACTCGAATGAGATGACACTTGGTTCTGCTGAAGAACAATCAAATGTTCCAGTGAATTCAGAAAGCTTACTGCATTCTGCCATTGGTATGCTTAGACAAGAAATAGCACAAATTGAAAAGCCAACTGAGTACTAAACAACTGCTGAAATCGGCCTGAAAACATCTGAAGAATTTGTTCCAGCACTTTTACAGAAGGCGTTTCTCTGGTTGCTGAGCAAAGAGGCATTTGAATCGTGTGATTCAAATTACCAGCCAGCAGAAAAATTATAGTCTTAGCTCTTGCAGAAAGTGTTATTCATAGCAGTGACAGCAATATTATAACCCCACTTCATCTCGGACTTGCAGCGCAACTCCATCATGATCATGGAAAACCAGATATCATAGACACTCTCCATGTCCATGGTTTCACCATAAGCTATGATCATCTTCGACATTTTTTAACTGCTCTAGGAAAAGATGAGCTTAGTCTCACGACAACATGGAGGAAAGCTGAGTCAAGAAGGTGACGACAATATTGATATCAATTGTGCAACCATTGATGAAAAGGGAACATTTCATTCCATGGCCCGTGTTGTATTTCAGGAACAGGCCATTGATACAGTTGGGACTGGCCTGGTCGATAGAGTGAAGATTGGCCAAGAAAAGTCATTGTCTCTCGAGTGTAATGATGCCAAGGCATTGAAGAATGTACTGCATTATGAAAAGCCCAGGAAACGACCAGAGCCACTTCGCCGTGATGATGCGAAGATCAAGGTGAAATCACTACATATTGCTGGATCAGACATGCAGGTATCGGATCTTGCTTGGCTGTTTCTGAGAGCGATTCCGCATGGTAACTGTTCTGTTCCTCCACGTATTGACTACAGTACAACTGAAAAAGTTCCCTTCTGGACTGGATACAATGCATCGATGACAAAAATGCAACTCACTCTCACAGTTGTCACTTATACTACAGTTATAGATGCAAAGCCTGCCGATCCATCAACTGTCTACACAACAATGATCAGAAGTCAAGAAATGACAAAAGCAATGGGACAACTCAGTGCAGTCCAAACTATGGACCAACAGCTCTATGCAGTGGCCCAGCAGGTGAAATGGAGCAAACCAGACGACTTTTCCAATCATGTAATTCGCCTTGGTGCATTCCATAGTGCATACTGCTTCATTGCTGCCATTTAAAAACTATGGGGAAGTGGTGGATTGAGGGATCTGCTAGTGGGTAGTGGGACTTATGCCCTAAACACAGCTGACATGATGCTTGCTGGGAAGCAGTTTCACAGATCTGTCCGTGGTCTAACCTTTTCATATGAGGCACTGATGCAGCTGTTCTTGACAGAATTTGTGAAGTGGTGTGATGCCAACCAACAAAGACATATCCCAGATGAGGTGTGGAAACAGATTGAGGAAGTCTATGAAGCGATTCAGAATGGCGATGATCAAGAATCTACAAATGTAGCAAGTGAACTGAAGGATCGACTTACTCATGATGTTCTTCCACTACTAAGTGAATTCAAACAAGAACGTAGTGCAGACTCACCCACATTTAAATATTGGTCAATTTTGCTGGATGCAGTTCAAATACTATTGAACTACATACGCAGTGAACGTGAAGGTAACTGGTCATTACATCTGTCCTCACAACTTGCAATGAAGCCATACTTCTTCGCTGCAAACCGTACTAATTATGCACGATGGGTACCGATTTATCTCCTTGATTTGACGGAACTTCCTGAAGATGTCTCTCAAGCATTCAATGATGGTGAGTTTGCAGTTCTTCTGAGACCAGGTCGTTTCAATGGTATTTGGAGTGACATGGGTACTGAATCAACTGTGATACGAGATGCCAAAAGTAATGGGGGGTGTTGTTGGGCTCACCCGAAAGGAACCAGCCCTTCTCCGCTGGATGCTCACTAGGAGAATATGCCCAGAGTATGAAAGAACGTACTGGAATAGCTGCTGAAGAATGTTCTATACCTGAGCAAGCAAAACCCTCTGCTCTCAAGCGAGATGATGATGATGATGTAAAAAATATGATCAACCCTCTTGAAAACAATACATACGATCAATCCATTTCAGCCAGATGTCCACCCAGATGGGAAACTGTTGAACATTTCCAGTGGAGTCATTGCTGACCAAGATGTACAGAAGTCGCTATTATCTGCCATCGATGCTGGTGAGAAGGAAATGTACGCATTTATTGGGAGTACCTTGTCCACTGGAGGTAATCGTAGCTTCTACAGTCTTCTGACTAGATCCAAAAATAAGACCTTCACTGACATGACTAAAACTATACATGCAAGAAAAGCTGGTTAATTTCAATGCTGAAATGGTGTTTCGTAGAGCACGTAAAAACTCACAGGCACGGCCAGACATAACAGTAATCCATGTATCGAGGCAGCCATTCATATCCAGTCCAACATGTTTGTTTCATGAAGATGGTGCAATGAGAAAACAAGGTAGAGGTTGGTCCTATTCCAACAGCACCTGATAGTGCAACTTGTGTCTACATCAGAGATGCCATGGCTGAACTACAATCAATGACAGGCAGCAGCAACACATGTACATTTGGCGAGCTTGCCAACAGAAACATGACTCGGCTGTTGACTTGTACGAATAAAGCCAACACTATAAAAGATGTGTTCGACCAGTATGACTATAAAGACTCAATCAAAGTTGAAGAACGGAGCAGAAGGCTAGCAACTGCAGGTGGAGCCAAGCAATATCAAATGATGTCCGGACGCCCACTTCCGCCATGGCAGAAGTTCATGGCTCTCTCATCGAATAAAGCAGCATTGACTGAATTCTTGTGCAACTGCATAACTGAACATGCACCAAGAACACCAGAACTTGCTGCACACCACGAACATAAGATCTACCTTGCAGGTGGGTTCATTGATGGAGAAAAAGCGGTCTGTATTTCTAGCCAAGGCGTGACACCAGTGGAAGATCTGTTTTGCTCACAAGAAGAGGCAGATAGAAGGATGCTTTTCCATGCTATGAAGGCAGATGAGGAATTTTCTGCTGCCAATATCCAAGGAAGCATAGTTGTCAAGTCACATGACACAGATGTCCTAGTGCTAGCCGTGCATTATTTTCCTCAGATACAAAATACATCATCTTTCTGAGTAGAAACAGGAAAGGTGTTCCTGTTCACGGCATATTCAATGAATTAAGTCCTGTGGTTCCTAGTCTACTTCCCGCCATGCATGCTTTGACAGGATGTGATAGCGCCTCATTATTCTGTGGCATAGGAAAAAAGAGAATGTGGAAAACCATGGAGTCATTGGAGAAGAAAGATTCGATTCCACTTCTTGGTAGTTTGGGTACTGACAACACAGTTGAGGCCGAACATGCAGCCCGACAGTTTGTTGCTGCTCTATACGATCCAAAGGATGTATATAAAGAAGAACATAATGACTTGAATATTCTGAGAGCCCGCCTTGCTGACAAGAATGTACTATTACACTAGGGTGTGTCGAATTTTTCAACTTTCAAATTCCAAATATGAGGGGTGCTAAAAAGCTGCAGCATGACTTAGGAATTCTAAAGATATTTTTGTTAATTTAATATAATTTAGTTTTGCTTCGTAAGAAGCTACATAAAAATAGTGACTTTTTTTTACTTTTTTGTGGAATAATATAATAATTATTATATTAATAATTATATATGCTGTATATATAATGCACTGCTGTTTTTGCTTATTTCACAGGTTGAAACATATTCATCAGTGTGCTGAAGATTACTTGTCCGTCAGTGCTACCATCCTAACCAGTGGGAATTGACCTACAATGGTTTCTAAAAGGAGGACAAGACTGGGGACATTCACACATATGAGCAACCTAATTGGAACTGGTAGAGAGTTGTTGCCCTCTGAACTCCCAACTCTACGAGACGTTCTGAAATATGGGCTACTGCTAAGAGAACAAAGTGGTCAGGATGTGAGAAACTACCCAACAGCCAGTCTTGCAAAGGACATTTACCCTAAAGTGCTTGAAAAGTGGGAACGAGCACACAGTTCTTTTGTAGCCCCCGTTGTAAATTCACGAGTCACAATCTTAAACAAGATCCAAGAGAGCTGGGAGCAGGCCAAAAACATATCTCTTGGGAGAGGAAAGCTACATGTCAAAGAGGCTTTCATTGCAAAACTTGACAAGCTTTTTGACATCCTCAGTTGCAAGTGTAAAATTGTTCTCTGCTCTGAATTTGGCTGCCTTGCAGATGCTGGTTGCAAAAACGAAACTCACATTAACTGTACATGCCCTAGGGAGATGAAGATCCCTGTGAAGGAACTTGCTTTCATTAAAGGTCAGAGAGACAAGTCAAAAAGCAGAAGCGGCAAGAAGACGAAAGAAGAAGGCTTGCTGAATATAAGCAGACAAGTAAGCAGGATGTTTCAATGCCATCAAATGAAATAATTTTCTCTGATGATGAAAATGAAGAACAAATAGCTGATGCTCAAGATGGAAAGGATAGAAGTTATGAAGTGACATTAGAAATACCAAGCACGTCTTCAACTTCCAATAAAAAGCCAGAGTACAACACATTAGAAATACCTAATGTTGCTATGCATAGCATTAGATATGGTGTTGGCCTGCGTGCCACAGCTGCCATCACCACTGCTGCCTTTATGGATGCTGGCTTGATCACTGAAGAAGACAAGAGACTTGTAGTTGATCACAATAAAGTCAAGAGGGCCCAAGAAAAAGTTGAGATCCCTGGATCAGGAATTTGATGATCTTTGTAAGAAGGGTGAAATTGACTGCATCTTCTTTGACGGCCGTCAAGATACAACTAAAGTTATGCTGAAAGCAGACAATTCAGATCGTCAGTTCCCCAGCATCATCAAAGAAGAGCATTATTCTGTGTGCAGTGAGCCAGGTGGAAGATATCTCTACCACTTCACTCCTGAGAAAGGCTCAACGAGAAAAAAACCTGCTGAAGTTATTGCTGATAATCTTGTAGATTTCATGAAGAAGAAGGGCATTGATAAAAGCCTGCAGGCCATTGGAGGTGATTCTACAAATGTTAACACTGGCTGGGAGGGTGGTTCCATACATTGGGTAGAGGTCAAGCTTTGCCGTAAGCTGATCTGGTTGGTTTGTGCCCTCCACACTAACGAGTTACCCCTGCGACACTTGATCACAGCACTGGATGGGAAGACCTTGTCTAACAACAAGTGGACAGGTAACATTGGCAAGATGCTAGACACTGCAATCGAACTTGAAATTGATCCTTCATTCACGAAACTCTCAATTGGAGAGCCTCTTACTTCACTGAGTGACAATGTCGTAAAGGATCTTTCTACTGATCAAGCGTACGGGTATAGGATCACACAGGCCATAAGGACAGGAGAACTTCCCACAGATCTGGCCCTTCTTGAAATTGGTCCAGTGAGCCATTCAAGGTGGTTGACAACAGCAAACAGGCTTTGTCGCATATGGGTTTCAAAACATGGCCTTAAAGGCAAAACCCTCAACAACTTAAGACTGATAGTGGAATACATTGTTGGTGTGTACTACCCCTGTTGGTTCAACATCAAAGTAAAACACTCTTGGGTGGAAGGCCCACGCCACATCTTGTTTCAGCTGCGGCTAGTTAGGCTGCAAAAGAAGGCTGTAGTGGATGCTGTTTTGCCAACCATCAAGCGCTCAGCATGGTATGCATTCAGCGAAATGATAATCCAGACACTCTTGTGCTCAGATGACAGTGAGGAGAGGAGAGCTGGTGTCCAAAAGATTGTTGACATGAGGGGTGGAGATGATGACACACTTGGAGATCTTTCTGTACGTCCCAGGAAGACACCTTCCATCAACCCCAGTGCTTCTTCCGTGTTGGAGCTGACAGACTGGTCTGATAGGGTATTTGAACCTCCTTTGACATGTAAACTGACTACAGCGGAAGTAAAGAAGTTCTTTGACAAGCCTATGCAAGTTCCACAGTGGCCCTGTCATGCTCAGTCAATAGAGAGGTGTGTGAAACAAGTCACAGAGGCAGCAGGCAGGGTGTATACACATGAGAAACGTGAGGGCTATATCAGAGGCCAAGAAGCAAGTCGGCGGCTGATGTCCAAGAACGAATCAAAGCAAGACTTGATGAAACTTGTTTAAATAATTTTTTTTACTGATGTCATTACTTTCTAATGTTGTTTTATGATTACAAGGATATGTAGATTTACCAAGCTAAGTGTTGAGCAATCACAAAAATAATAGCAGATTTGAATTCTTCACATCCAAAAACATATTTTTAAAACCCCTCAGTGAAGGAATTGGCAAAAATTAATTTTCACCTCCCAAATTGACACACCCTACTATTACACAAACTACCCCCATCAGAACCTAGCTTTCTTCAACACTTTAAGAGAGCATCATTTCAGACCCGCATTTGGATGTTGGCTGACGTTGCTAAACCAGATATGTCTTCACCAGATGGAAATGGGTGGCAAAAAGAGGGTGATGAATTAAAGTTGAAGTTATTTGATGGACCAACAACTGCAGAAGTATTAGATGAGTTTCTGTGCTCATGCCCGTGGCCGGACAGATGACCGACGGACATTTGGCGGATGGACATTTCACCGACGGACATTTGACCGAACGGACATTGAGCCGACGGCTGTTTCGCCGAACGGACGATTCGCCGAACGAACAATTCGCCGAATGGACTGTCATTAATAAAAAAAACAAATATAATTTAAATACGAAAATTAGTTAACTTTTATAATTTAAGTCTTGCGTTTGTGCCTTTATAGTTTAAGCTATTCTGAAACGTTTGTTCGTTTGTTGCCTTTTTTAAATCTCAGTAACTTATGTCAGGTTTTCGCACTTAAAATTGCAGTCATCCTGGAACTTTTACATTGTTCACTGTTTAGTAACCCACAATACCTCTTCAATTTATTGATTCAGAGAAAGGCCATAAAAAGTTAGTACACCCTTGACGATTGGTTAGGTTAAGTCATGATATTTTCGTTAATTTACTGTTAAAACACGAAAATATCACGACTTAACCTAACCAATCGTCATTTTTTTAAATAATATTAGTAATAGTTTCTCTAGACAAATTGTATCTGTAGACAAATTATTGTAGTTAAATTGTATCTGTAGACTAATTGTTGTAGATTAATTGTTGTAGACAAATTGTTGTAGATGAATTGTATCTTTAGACAAATTGTTGTAGACAAATTCGCCGGACACCGTCAAAGTGAATTCCACGGTCTAAAACGAAAGTTTTAAATTATACAATATACACCGAGAAAGATATATATAAATATATATAAACATTTTATATAGTATTATCGATATAAATTTATTTAAAAAAGGTATGTTTTTATGTCAAGCGTCTATAACTGTCAATTTAACATAATTTAATATTTCAACAAAATAACTCAATAACATTTAATAATAACCTTTAATAACATGTGTGTGTATTTTGTCATAGAAATATTAATGACAGTCCGTTCGGCGAATAGTCCGTTCGGCGAATAGTCCGTTCGGCGAAACAGCCGTCGGCAAATCGTCCGTTCGGCGAAACGTCCGTCGGCAAAATGTCTGTCGGCAAAACGTCCGTCGGCGAATCGACCGGGTACCGCTCATGCCGTGGACGCAGACAATGTAGTAAGAACTGCAGTTGTGCAACGAATGATATAGCATGCACAGAGCAGAGGAATGCGTCTGCAAGGCTACTGAGGACTGCATGAATGAACAAACCCATCACACACCACCGCTGGATGAGCTAGATGAATAACCATATTGTGCATTGTGCATTAATAATTTATTAGTGTGTTTTATATATGCTGTTGCAAAGGGAGTTATTCCCCAGTATGGGTAGACTGCTAATAACGCACTGAAATGATATTGCAGGAGTCACCGAATACAGTATGCACTGACTTACATGCAGTTTTTTAATTGAAAAACAAGTTGAGACTTTTAGTGGAAAGACTCCAATTTTAAGTAATGATTTCTGCTTTAAAGTTATTTAGTAGTTTGCTTCATAAAGATAAGAATTGTTAAAATTTAGTTGGTTTAATTGATTTTAGTTGATTTAGTTGATTTTGAATTATGTACATCGATATACGTATAGTAATTTAATTTTTGTTTTACAAAATTGACGTTCTTCAAATCTCAATATCGGTCCTTTCACACAGTTAACAATTCAAACTTTATTTTCAAGTGCAACATTATTATATATGTATTGTAATCATGCCAACATTTGCCTGTTTTTCATAACTGAACGATAAACCTTTCTGCTGGCATGCGAACAGAGGTCTCCATTATTAACCCATGTAGGCACAATACTTTGTATGGTGATTCAACAATTTAATATGGCATTCATTTTGTTCAACATAGTGTATTAATGCTTGGAGTATCAAAATACCTGAATTATTGTACTCAAAATTAGTTTTGTGTAACTCATATTAATCAATTTTGTGAAACACCTGTATTTTAGGTGATATTTTTTGGGTCTAACAATAACGTTTTTAGGCAAAAAATAAAATATATCGTGTAAAAGAATGTTTTTATAGATAAATTGATAAAGTGTAGCACTAGATCTTTCAGGAAATGTATAACTTCATGGGAAATAAACCTTGTCTTCACTGTTCATTGTGTCTTCAAAGATTTCAGTTGTAATGCGTGAATTGAAAACATGAATACACGAGTACCTGTACATAGCTGAAGTTAATGGCTGATTTTACTATCTTAGCACACTCAGAATGGAAGACAACATGCCAAACTTATATGTCCAGATGGTGCAGATCATTTTAGGACATGTACATTTCTGTACGAGGGGAGTATTAAACTAAAAAAATATGACCTGTTATCAGGGTTGGCCGCTCACCTATATGGGGAAGTTATCATGCGTTGAATACTAAAGCTGTCACTTTGAAGATTTAGTATTCAATGGGTGACAAAAGTGAGCGTAATTAATTTATTTTATGAAGTCATAGTCCAACACATTATAAAATATACGTTGATTCATAATTAATGTGTTACAGTTATTTAATTCGCATGTATGAGACATTACAGGGAGAAATAAAGGGAAATAAATTGGAGAGACTAGGCAATGAAGGGTTTACAGCTTTGGTACAAAAATGAGTGAAACTATTAATTAAATATATAATCTTATACACAATAATAATTAATGAATTGGGTACATTTCGGGGTGAACTAAGCAAATGAGTAACGAAGCACAAACAAGGGTTTAAACCAGTGGTGCACAAACGTTTTTGATGTGAGGGCCAAACCAACCATCTGTTTTATATGTAGTGGCCAGATATATAGATATTCTATTTTTTATAAATATGCATTTTTATAACCAGAGGTAATATTTCAGATTTTTCTTTGGGTAGCTACCCTTTTCATGTGAAAAATGTGAATTGAAAAGACCCGTGGGGGCCACATTTGTCCCGCGGGCCAGGGTTTGTGCATCACTGGTTTAAACCATGTCACATTCAATGGCCATGCATAAGCTGATGAAATTTATAAGTGGGTGAATGGGGGTTGAGATTATTCATCCTGGTTTCCATGACATTTGGGAAAGGGGAAATGGGAATAATTCCGGTAACAATCTAAAACAATCTAAACCGTTGATTGTCTTGTTTGTACTTACAGGGAGTGAAATTCAGGGACATTAGCTTCTTCGAACGAACTTTTAACGGCACAAACATGGATAACGTTCGACCATAGAAATGGTGGGTTGCATGGTTGTGACACAAATAAAGTTCTTAAGTTTGTATCTAAATATAAATATTCATTTGTTGCAAAATGTCTTTAGTTCTTATTTACTTTTATTTAATCTGCATTGTTTTCACTCTTACTACTGATTTGACACTCCTTTTCTGGACTATATCTATGGTAACTGTGGCTGAGGAGGACTCAAAACAAAACACGGACTGCATGACGGGCACATTTTGAACGAACAGAAAAAATCTTAAAATGAGGACGTTTAACTCTATTTCAACTTGTTTATTTAATTAACGTTGCAATAACAATAGGGGAGAAAGCGAGTACATGGTTTCACTCCACTTCGTGAAATTTGAAATTACAAATCTAAAAAAAAAACACTCTTTCCCATAACAACACAGCCCGAATCGAGATTGATTTTTATTAAATTATAAATTTCATATTAAAATTCAACACATGATATTAAATCATTATAAATTTCATATTAATATTCTACACATGACATTACATGAGTTATAAATTATTAGGCTAGTAACAGACAAGTTCAGGAATATATATATACAGGGCCGGATCTAGAAGTTGCGAGGCCCTAGGGGGCCGGGCCTGGGCCTAGGCAGATCTAGAAATTGCGAGGCCCTAGGCCTATATATATATATATGAAAATATGGACTTAATTATCGGTACTATACCAGCAATATTAGAATCCCGCATAGACAGAACTATGCCAGCACTTAAAAATTAAACCAAACCAAAATAATCACGCATGGAAATTGTATAAGACCATACAAATAAGTATAAATTATAATATGAATCAAGATTTGTATCGAAAATATAAAACAATGATTTCTAAGATTTATATAATATTATAGGTAATGACTTTCCATAGTATACAAACGTTTTTCATACGTGATGTATAAGAGATGTTGACATTTCATTTTTTATAATAGTGAGCGATCGACTTATCAGGCTAAATATTAATGCTTTAATATTTGGTTCAGATGCTCCTTGAATATTACAGCAATGCTTTTCTACTTTTCTTCGAGCTAAACTCTTCAATTAATTGAGAATAATCTAATGAATTTGTTATATCGTTTTCTATTGATAACATAGCTAATGATTGCAATCTCGCTTGAGACATGGTGGAACGCAAATATGTTTTAATAAGTTTGAGACGCGAGAAACTTCTTTCAGCCGAAGCAACAGTAACTGGGATGGTTAATACTATTCGAAGTGCAACATAAACATTAGGATAAATCTCACTTAGTTGTTTTTGCACTATATAAACAAGGGCATTTCCGAGATCTGTTTTCTCAGGTATAAACCTGCAAAGTACTTTAAGTTCTTCATAGTGTTCTAAATCATTAATATCACTTGAACAGAACGCGCAAAACGGCTTGAGCGAGGCCCCCTTTGGCGCGAGGCCCTAGGCGATCGCCTAGTTCGCCTATAGCTAAATCTGGGCCTGTATATATATATATATATATATATATATACATATATATATATATTGGTAAAAGATCTACACTCTCCAACCCCAAATATTTTTTTCTGTGGTGATTTTAATTTCTCATTCATGAAATATAAAAGGATAGGAAAAAATATATGTATACACCAGGACAAGGGGGGCACACGAGAAGACCAGGAGCAGGTAAAAATGCTACTAGCTTTAGCTGATGAATTTATGTTAATGCAAGGAATAACAGAAAACACAAGGAAAAAAACTTCCTAGATTTGGTATTCACAAACAACAGTAATCTAATTGATAATGTAGAAATAGCCCCAACTATGATATCGGACCACAATATCATTGAAATAACAACTAATATAAAGGCAACTGGAAAGGAAAGAACACGCACAACAGAAAGAAGCAAATTCGAAATTTTTAATTTTCACTCCAAACCTATAAACTGGAAAGATGTGACATCCAGCATGGAAGTAATAGATTGGAAAACCATTTTCGAGGCCAAGACAACGGAGGAGATGCTAATGACGTTAGAGAAGACGTTAGAAATTGTGGAAAAACATGTCCCAAAGATATAACAAAGAGGAAAGAGAAGCAGGTTTGAAAGACAAAAGAGGGCATTGTTCCGAAAGAGAAAAAGAGTGACTGCAAAATTAAGTAATTGTAAAGATAACAACATCAGAAAAATATTAAATGATAAACTACAAAGTATCGATGTCGTCATACAGGAACTAATCGAGAAACATACAGAAAAAGAAAAAGATGACGCTATAGAAGCGATAAAGGCTAACTCAAAGTACTTCTATAATTTCGCAAAAACAAAGTCGAAAAACCATGCGACTATCGGACCTTTAAAAAATGAGAACAGTGATTTATCTGATGATCTAACAGAAGTATCTGAAATATTAAGAGTTCAGTACGAATCATCTTTCAGTATCCCAAAAAACTGACAAATTGATATGCGATAGAAACGCGTTCTTTGAAGAAGAACCACAAGGGGAAAGTATAACGGATTTCAACTTTACGACGGATGATATTACACAAGCCATAGGGAAACTAAAAACACACTCAGCGGCAGGACCGGATAAATGGAATGCCACACTGATCAAAAACTGCAAGAATGCAATCGCTGAGCCCCTATACTGGATATGGAGACGATCACTAGACACGGGAGAAATACCGGGCATCTGAAGAGCGCGAACATAGTCCCAGTATATAAAGGAGGAGATCGATCGGAGGCCAAAACCTATAGGCCAGTATCGCTTACATCCCATCTCACTAAAATATTTGAAAGAATAGTTAGACAGAAAATCTATGACTTTTTGGAAACTCAGAAAAAATTAAATGATAACCAACACGGGTTTCGGTGAGGCAGATCATGCTTATCACAGCTAATGGAACACTACAACAACAGTATTGATTCACTTGAAAGTAATGAAAAGTATGATGTACTATACACAGACTTTGCTAAAGCGTTCGACAAGTGTGACCACGGTATCATAATAAATAAACTGAAATATATGGGAATAACAGGAGAAGTAGGGAAATGGATATATAATTTCCTTAGTGAGCGGCGGCAAGTCGTTACAGTACAAGGAGTATCTTCATCAGAATCAGAGGTCCTCAGCTCGGTACCACAAGGAACAGTATTAGCTCCACTACTCTTCATAATCATGCTAACTGACATAGATGAGGACGTTAGCAGAGACAGCACAGTAACATCCTTTGCGGATGACACAAAGATCAGTAGAAAAATAAGAAACCCAGAAGACATAGGATCTCTACAAACCGACATAAACAGAATCTACAAGTGGACGGAAGACAACAATATGAAGTTTAACACCGAGAAATTTCAGCTATTACGGTACGAAAAAAGAGAAAACCTAAACTCCATGGAATATTATACCCCAAATGGACAGGAAATTCAGAGAAACTCCAGAGAAAAAGATTTAGGGGTTGTAATGACAGATGATCCGAAATTTGAAACACAAAATAAGATAGCAGTAAACAGAGCAAAGAGATTAACGGGTCAGATATTGAGTACCTTTAAACGAAGGGATAGGAATGTAATGATTCCTCTACTGAAAACCCTGATAATACCCAAATTGGAATACTGCTCGGTCCTAACATCCCCATATAAAAAAGAAGACATTAGACAGCTCGAAGGGATCCAAAGAAGCTTCACAGCCAAGATCAATGGGTGCAAAGAACTAAATTACTGGGAAAGGTTACGAGAACTACACCTATATTCACTGGAAAGGAGAAGAGAGAGATACACCATTATTTACACTTGGAAAATAATGGAGAAACAGTCCCTAATCTTACTCTGAATCCTATAACTCCCCAAACAATGGTGGAAAGTAGAAGCGGTAGACTATGTCGTATTCCCAAATTGAAGGCGAGAGAGGGAACATCCTTAACCCTGAAAGAAAATAGTTTTGTAGTGAGAGGACCAAAACTGTTTAATCAGTTGCCCAAAGACCTAAGAAACACAAAGGGAGTTGCAGTGGAAATCTTCAAAAGAAGACTAGACGCCTGGCCCAGAACAATCCCCGATGAGCCGGGCGTACCTGGCTATGTGAGGTGGAGAGCGCAAAAATCCAACTTACTACTTCACCAGGCCAACTCGAGAGGAGGGGCGACAAGCTTGACCTTCGCGAAATGAGAAATCATCGCGCGAAACCTTTATAAGGTTGTAAGGTTATATATATATATATGTATGTATGAGGGGTCCCGCGTCTTAAGGTACCTATGCGCCAAAATTAAAATTCGCCAGAAATCGCCTCCAAAGTTCAGCAATATTCTGGCAATAGTATCTCTGTTATTAATTGAGCTAGAACGTTCATTTTTGGTTAAATTAGCGTTCTAAATATGTTAATGAAGATGTTGATGAGTTTTTGGAATAGATTGTCATATTTTATATATATTTTTTTAATGTTTTGATTTTCTTATTATGCCGAACTTTGGGTGCGATTTTTGGCAAAGAATGATTCCATATTAATGTAAATCACATGTATGGTAGGTAAATAAACATTATTGAGTAAAAAGTTAATGCCTTATTGCCTATTATTAGTACAAAAATGAAAGAAATTAATAAAAAAGGAAGAAATAGCACTACTCACTACTCTGTCATTCCATACCTTCTCTTATTATTGTCTGTCACCCTATTGTCTGTTTGTCTCTCTCCCTATCCCTATCTCTCCCCCATCACCTCCCACCAGTTGAACGGGATATTGGAGCATTAAGACACATCACATCTGGGCGGCAGAGCCCAGCTGGCGATAGAGGTGAAAAAGTAGTTCGCTTCATAAGGTTTCAACCATACTTCTAGTGTCGTAAGGTCATTATAACCCAAACCACGCGATAGAGGAAGGGTGAAAATAGTGATATCCATAAAAAACACGTTTTCGCCTGTGGTGGCGCTTAGGTACCTTAAGACGCGCGACCCCTCATATATATATATATATATTAATATATATATATATATATATATATATAGAAATAGGATCCCTCCTAAGGAGACGTAGTTTTACATTTAGGATGAAAACGAAGACGTAGAACAAAAAAGTCATTATATTTGGCTGCAGCCGACGTTTCGGACAACTCTACCCATTTTGAAGGCCTAATAAATAAAAGCTAAAATTAATACATGACAAAAAATATAAATGTCGAGAGTTAAAAACTAATCTAGAGTACAAAATTAAAACTGTTCATGAATAAAAATTAAAATTACAAAGTGGAACCAGGCATAAGCCAAACTCAAATCAAAAGTAAAAAATATATAAATGACAAAAAATATACGAATGATAAAAATAAAACTTAAAACTAAAGACATTCAAACGTAAAAATTGTTAATTACAAGTAAAAAGTTAAACGGAATAAAAAATTAAACGAAAAATCACAAAAGTAAACAGACATACCTATGCTCACTTGACAGCCACAAGAAACTGAAGCGAAAAGGAGACAAGGTCGCAAGGGAAAACTTAGTAGGTAGTTATTCTAATTAATATAAAGAGAGTAACAGCCAGAATCAATGTTCAAATTAGAGTTCAAAAACTGAATACACAGAGATTCGTCAATACGAAGGGAGGACGGGCATTTTAACGATTTAAGAATCTTAAAAATGTCAACAGAAACGTCAACCTTACACTTGATAGAATGACTTCTAATAGCAGGCTGTTCTTTTCTCGACAAAACCTTCCCTGTCTTATGACTAATACCCATATGATACCCATATGGGAGCAAAATCTCGCCTGCAAAGAACTGTGGAAAATTTGGGAGTACCGAAATGGAAGACCCACCTAATCTTGGATAAGCCATATTGATCTAAAAAAAAATAATGACAATAAAAAATAAATCAGAAGGAGAACTTGAACTCTTGCTGAGAAAAATTAAAAAGACACCAACGAAGAAACAAATATGGGATGAAAAGAAAAAAAGATCCCATAGCTAGAAATGGCAACACGGTTTTGGGAAGAAGAAGAAAAAGATCGGGATAAGCTGAATAAGCACAATAACAGGGAGGACGAAGAGGCGCGAGACGAAAGAAGCCGGAATAAAAATGTTCATTATTGGTGTCAAGAAATAAAACTTATATTAAAATTTCAAGGTAAGAAGTTCATAAATTTCCCTTCGGTTATTAAATTTATGTTAAATAAGCTGACATTTCAGCTGTAATTGTTTAACAAAAGAGTATGGAAGTCCTGTTTATGGACAAATAGTTAGGCTGGTTCATCTTTGGCCTAGGTCTTCCATCTCCAACGTAGCCTAGGTTGTGTTTAGGGTACTCTGGTTGGAGCAGGACCTATTTTTTCCATATCTTTAATGGTGGCCCGTGTCGGGAAGGGTTATTTGTTGTGAAAACCTTAAACTTGAATAAAATAAAATTAAAACAAAAACAAATAAATAAAATTACGCCTTATCAAACATTTTGACATCTAAACAGAATTTATTCCATGTTTGGCTTTTTCAAATATTTACTACATATAAATAATAATAAATTACGAAGCTCTAACTAAAAATAAAAATAAGAAATAATTCAAATACTTCAAAACTTATCATTTGGTCATAAATGTGGTAAAATTCTAGAATAAGGGTAATCCGAAGCCTAGCCTATTTAACCAAAATAAAGCTTAACTATTGTATACATAATATAAAATAAAGCTTATTTATAGAGTTGAAAGGGTTTTAGGATTTTGGGGACTTATTTTTGGAAAAATAAAATAAACAAAATATGGCTGAATGTGAAGCAATTGAGGCAAAGATTAAATCATTAAAAAGGAAGAGATCAGCAAGGAAGGGAGTCATTACCAGGCTTTTAACTAGCTTTAATAGCAAAGAAAATCCAAATAAAAGGGATTATGATACTATTTTGGGTGGTTTAAATAGAATTAAACAGGAAATAATAATTATAGACGAGGAAATTGTTACAGAAACTGATGGGTTAAATGTTGGTGAAGAGACATACACAGCACTTTTGTGTGAACAAGAACAGAATATTTTTGAAATAGATTCTCACATAAATGAATTATATGCTGCTTTAGATAATCTACCAAATAATTTAGAGGCTACAAATCAAAGTTTGATTGAGGCCTTCAGAAATGTATCCATTTCTAATGATGACAATAAACAACTAAAAGCCAAGTTACCAACATTACAAGTACCAATATTTGAGGGTGATCGAACAAAATTTCAGTCTTTTCTAGAAAAATTTGATAGTTTAATTGGCAACAAAGATTATATATCTGATGTTGACAAATTCAGTTATCTGCTTAATTATTTAAAGGGCCCAGCCCTAAAACTGGTTGATGCCTTACCGGCAATAGGCAGTTCGTATAAAATAGCTCTCAAATTACTAGAAAGAAATTTCCTAAATAGAAAGAAATAGTAAATGATTTAGCAATAAAATTAAAAAATATAAAACCAGCCAAGGATAACCATCAGGATCTGTACAATTTCTATTGTGAAATTGAATGCATGTTAGGTCATCTACAAAATAATGACATAGATCTAGAGAAATCAGCATGGTTTATCCAAGCCATAATATTTGATTGTTTACCTACCCAAATTAGGGATATTTTCCAAAGAATAACGGGAAATACATACCCTACCCTTGGTGAAATAAGGAATGAATTTCCAAATGTTTTGTCAATGTACAAATCTTCAAAGATTGATTCACAAACAAAGATTGATTCACAAATAAACAAACAAAGATTGATTCACAAATAAACCAAACAAAGAAAATTCAAACAAACCAACCGCAACAACAACAACAAAAAGACAAATCAGAACAAAAAGTGATAGGTCTAACTCCTACACTACAAAATTTTAATGTTACGACAGAATTTGTACGTAAGTGTAAATTTTGTTCGGCTGATGATCACAATAGCACACGATGTACTAAATATGTAGACTTAGAATCCCGGATAAACAGGTGTTCTCAGTTAAACCTTTGTACTAAATGCACAGCTGCAGGACATACTAACAAAGACTGCAAAACAAAAATAAGATTCAAATGTGTTAATTGTGGAAGTTTAAATCATGTCTCTTGTCTTTGTGATTCATTTAAAAATTCAAATAAACAAAACCAAAGAAAAATGAAAAAACATTTAATGGACATATATCAATAAATAATGTCAATAAAAATTCTAGTGTACTCCTACCTACAATAACCTTGGATTTAAAAAATAAAAAGGTGGGACAACTCCTATAAGATGTCTAATAGATTCTTGTTCCCAACAAACATTTGTAGATCAATCATTAGTTAATCAATTAGGCCTACAAACTCATAAAAATGAACAAGAATTGTGTATAACATCATTTGTCAAAGAAAATGAACAGAAAGAAAAATATAGTACAGTCAATTTAGATCTGGATATACCCACAGAGAATAAAACAACAAACATAGAAGCAGTAGTCATTGAACAAGTTGGTCAACAAAAATTTAAAATACCAAATTTAAAACAAGTAATACAACTTAAAAAGCAATATAAAATTGCAGATAGAAATTTAAATGATGATACAATAGATAATGTTCAAATGTTAATTGGAGCTGATTATATTCACTTAATTCAGAAGGGCATAGTCAGAATAGGAGATGGGATGGCTCTAGATACTCACTGGGGTATAGCTCCACTGGGACACATAGATAAATATAAAATAACAATGAAAAATAAAAATATATGACTAACAAACTTGCCCTATTATGACAAGGTCTTACACAACTCAAATAATGACATAAATACTGAAATATTAAATAAATCATTAACAACTGAAGAATTAGATAAAGGTGTACAACAGCTCTGGCTATTAGAGTCAGTGGGGGTGCAAGATGGTGATCATACAGATGAAAATCAATTAATGGTTGAAAATTTTGAAAATACCATCATGTATGAAAATGGCCATTATTCAATTGAACTACCTTGGAAGATCAATAGTCCAAAATTAAATGATAATCTAAAGGTAGCTAAAGGTCATCTCTATAATTTGATGAAAAGATTAAAAAATGACAATAGAATTAAAATGTATGATGATGTTTTCAAGGACCAGTTAGAAAAAGGCTTCATTGAGAAGTTAAAGATCACCCCTTTAAAAAAGACAACTGCCATTATCTTACTCACACAGGAGTCTATAGAAAGGATGCACCCACAACAAAACTTAGAGTTGTGTATAACTGTAGTCTTAAAGATGGCAATAAGCATAGCTTGAATGACTGTCTCATAGAGGGGCCTAATCTTATTTCAGACCTTGTAAAAATCCTTCTAAGATTTAGATTAGATGACTATGCAGTTCAAAGTGATATAAGCAAAGCTTTTTTGAGAATTCATCTGAAAAATGACTATGACAAAGATCAACTAAGATTCTTGTGGTTTAATGATCCATATGACTTAAATAAAGGGTTTAAAACATTTAAATTTAATGTGGTTTTGTTTGGAGCAAATGCAAGTCCTAGTTTACTGGCTTTAACCATCAAACATCACTTAAATTTGTATGATGAAAATGATTTAACTGTTCAGTTCTTGAAAGATCACTTCTATGTAGATAACCTTGTAGGATCAACCAAAACAGAGTCAGAATTAAATGAAGTTTACATAAAAGCAGATAAAATAATGAAAGAAGGTAATTTTGAATTAAGAGAGTGGATCACAAATAATGAGAGACTAAATCAAAAAATAAAATCAGAAGACAAAGGATTCACAGAACCAACAAACAGGGTGAAAACATTAGGCATGATCTGGGATTTGAACTCAGATTCTAAAGTTCATGACTCACTCTGCACAAAAGGCTACACCTTAGATACAACAGCTAACACAAAAAGAAAGATCTTATCCGAAAGTTCAAAAATATTTGATCCTATGGGTTTACTCCTTCCTTCTACTATCAGATCCAGGTTCTTTTACAAGAATTTTGGAAACAGAAAGTAGACTGGGATGATCCTATAACCAATAAACAACAAGATAGCTGGAAAAGGTTAGCTAAAGATCTCAATAAACTACAAAACATAAATATTCCCAGAGTTTGTGGACACAGAGATACACCTCAAACCTTGCATGTATTTGGCGATGCCAGTGAAAAGGTGTATGGCTGTTGCGCTTACCTTGTAGGTGAGGATGGCAGCCATTTGATCTATGCCAAGGGGAAAGTAACACCCTTAAAACAAAAGAAAACTATTCCTCAGCTTGAACTACTTGCAGGTTATCTAGCTGTAAAAATAACAGTATTTCTCCATGAAGTCTATCATGATGTAAACATCACAACTACATATATTTGGCTTGACAGTCAAATCTGCTTGGCATGGATCAACTCTGATGAGTTAAACTCAAAAAACATCTTTGTCCGTAACAGATTAAGAGACATTAAAGAAGCTAGACAAAATTTGGACATAACCTTCAGATACATTCCAACAAAACAAAATCCTGCAGACTTTCTTACAAGAGGATTATCCTGTAAATTACTAAAATCCAACAAAAATTGGTTTCATGGACCTGAATTCATTCAGGATGAAACAATGTGGCCAGCAGAACAAATTAATGTAAAACTTAACATGATAACCACAAATAAAGTTGAGCCACTATTAGATTATAACAATTATTCTGACTTTGGCAAACTTGTAAGGGTAACATCTTACTGTCTCAGATTCATTCACAACTGTTTAAAGAAAATAAATAAACAAAGAAATAATGATAATGAAATGTATACAAGTCTAGCTACCAAATATTGGATTAACCACATACAACAAACAGAATACAAAAATGAAATAGATTTTCTAACAATTGGTAAACAAATGAACAAAGTACCCTCTGTGGTAATAAACTTGAATCTTTACATTGACAAAGATGGCTTATTAAGATGTAAGGGTAGATTAAACAAATCACAAATCATATAACAGTAAACAACCCCTTCTTCTTCCTAGGTTCCATCACATTACAACCCTAATTATTAGAGAGAAACACAATGAACTTTATCACATGGGTGTTCCACAAACATTAAATGCCATTAGAAAGTTGTATTGGATACCCAAAGGCAGAATGACTGTAAAGACAGTTTTGAATAACTGTGTCACCTGCAAAAGGATTCATTCCAGATCTTTCAGGAAGACCAATCCTCCTGATTTGCCAACAGAGAGAGTCACCTTTAATAGGCCTTTTGAAACAGTTGGCATAGACTATACAGGAAGTTTGACTGTTGGTCTGGGAACAACAGAACAAAAAATGTACATCATACTTTACACATGTTCATCTTCTAGAGCAGTCAGCTTAGACATAGTGAGTGATCTCTCCGCAGAATCATTTGTCTATAGCTTTAGAAGATTTTGTGCTAAGCATTCTGTACCCAAAATTGTTTGGACAGATAATGCAACCTATTTCAAGGCTGGTGAAAACCAAATAAATGACATATTACAAAATTCACATACCATAACATATCTACAAAATAACAAAATAAAATGGAAATACATCCCTGTTGCATCACCATGGTATGGAGCAATCTGGGAAAGGAATATCCAAACAATAAAGAATTGCCTAAAGAAATCAATAGGTAAAAAACAAATTGAATTCTTTGAACTTCTCACTCTCATTAGTGAAATTGAGAATGTTGTCAATAACAGACCTCTTACTTATGTAGGGGATAATATTAATGATGTAGAGCCTCTCACCCCAAATCATTTGATTAAGGGAGAAGTCATTAACCTTCTACCTGATTACAATATCTCCTTGGATGATCCACCTTGGAGTGATAATAATCATGATTTGCAAAATAGATTATCACAAATAACAAATATAAAAACAAAATTTAAAAAGCAATGGAGTGATGAATACCTTGTTGGGTTGAGAGAAAGGCATAAATATATACAAAACAAAGACTGGGTTAATGAAATCAGGGTAGGAGATGTAGTTCTAATTAGACAAAATACACCAAGACAGTGTTGGCCATTAGGTAGAGTTTTAGAACTAAAAACTGGGGAAGATGGATTAACCAGGGTTGTAAAACTTAAAACTGCTTCAGGTGAAACTATAAGAGATGTATCACTCTTATACCCCCTAGAAGTAGGACCAACTACTGTTAACAAAAATGATCATGAAGATGAATCTATAATAGATTCTGATGATGATGAAAATTTGATCCAAACTATACCAAACCTAACCTGTTCAATAAATGATGTAACTAGTCCTACTACTACAATAACCTATACCACAAATAGTAGACCACAACGTTCAACTGCTCTACTGTACAAGCTAGGCAGATGTTACAACAAAAGATAAGGGCTGGAGTATTGTAATACTTCCTATGGAAAAAAAATTAAAATGCAAAACCCTTTCATTTTGGAAAGAGTGAGGACTTTATTAAATGCTACGTTTTATATTAAAAAGTGAGGAAAAACAAAAATGCAATTTTTCCTTTCTGGCTGGCACCACATTAAAAATATGGAAAAAATAGGTCCTGCTCCAACCAGAGTACCCTAAACACAACCTAGGCTACGTTGGAGATGGAAGACCTAGGCCAAAGATGAACCAGCCTAACTATTTGTCCATAAACAGGACTTCCATACTCTTTTGTTAAACAATTACAGCTGAAATGTCAGCTTATTTAACCTAAATTTAATAACCGAAGGGAAATTTATGAACTTCTTACCTTGAAATTTTAATATAAGTTTTATTTCTTGACACCAATAACGAACATTTTTATTCCGGCTTCTTTCGTCTCGCGCCTCTTCGTCCTCCCTGTTATTATGCTTATTCAGCTTATCCCAATCTTTTTCTTCTTCTTCCCAAAACCGTGTTGCCATTTCTAGCTATGGGATCTTTTTTTCTTTTCATCCCATATTTGTTTCTTCGTTGGTGTCTTTTTAATTTTTCTCAGCAAGAGTTCAAGTTCTCCTTCTGATTTATTTTTAATTGTTATTATTTTTTTTATGTCAATATGGCTTATCCAAGATTAGGTGGGTCTTCCATTTCGGTACTCCCAAATTTTCCACAGAACGAACTGTACTGCCAACGTAGTTCCCCTGGGAACACCCAGGGCAGGTGAACAAATAAACGACAGAACAGCTCATCGCAGGGAGGATTTTGTCCTTACATCGGAAAAAACATTCAAGGATATTATTATTTACAAAGCAATCTTAAAATCATTGTGAAAATAAAATTTCCTCACAACACTCAACAAATGCTTCTTCACAAAAGAGTTAAAATGGTAGATATCAGGTAAAATAAGATATTTACAATTCTTACGAACATCATACGTTGGGACAATGTTGGGGGAATATACATTAATACATTATTAAGAAATTTACCAATATCACCTCCCACAAGATCCCGTGGGAAACCATTTTTAAAGAAAAAAATCAGTAAGGAATTCAAACTCATTATGTAGCAGAGCAAATGTAAGGACAGGGAATACGAGAGCCAGTTGGGTCATTACGTACATGTAGTTTATGCAACATCCACCTTTCGAGTGAAATTGAGCAGAGCGAAAGTAGGAGGGTACAGAAAAGGGGTTGCTGCCAGTCGTACACACACACACACACACACAAATAAATAAATAAATAAATATATATATATACAGGGTGTACATAAAGTCAGGATCTATTTTTGTGAAGCACTTGGAAATTATATGGAATTCAATCATAAAATGATAAAGTGGTAACATTTATTAAATAATTAAGAGTAGGATTCGACGTGACGCCCATCAGTATCGCTGCACAGCTCAAATCGTTCTTCAGCATTTCTAAACACATTCTGGAGCATTTGCGGGGTTATGTTATCTGCAGCAGTTCGTATACGTGTACGTAAGTTTTCAAGACTCGTAATCTTCGTCTGATAGACGTGCGACTCGATAAAGCCCCATGCAAAGAAATCTAAAGGGGTTAAATCTGGTCATCTCGGACACAGGTCTGTTGCTTCCGCGTCCGATCCAGCGATTTGGAAAACGTCCATTTAGATAATCCTGAACAATTTTGGCATAGTGACAAGGAGCACCATCATGTTGATTCTAAGGGGATAGGATTCGTTTCATAACATGACGTAATGAGAATCTATAAATAGATCCATAAATTGTTTAAACTTCATTCTCTTCATTGGAATTGCATCGGAGTGACGTGTATTATTTACTTGTCAAGATGTATAGAAGAAGGAAGTTTGTTCCTCGAAAAAGGAAGTATGTTCCTCGAAGGAAAGTTAGATGGCGGTCAAAGGAGAAGATATTTACAGCTTCAATGAAATTTGTTTATTTGTCTAAAAATACTTTGATGTTAATGCAGATGGATATTATACATTGAGTTTGGATCTTTTAACTAAGGGTGCTAAATCAACTATTTTAAATTTAATTATTATCAAGTAACGGGTGTATCTTTTCATAGTATTCCCGGAATGAATATGTCTGGATATGTTATTAATATGAGATTCATTAAGTCGTAAGAAGAAAGATGTTAGGGAAAGGTTAGAGGGACCTAATGTAGGGATATCTCCATCTCCATATGTAATTGTTCCCCATTGTGTTTTGTTTGAACCTAATATAGATTCCTCACATAGGCAGAGCAAGTAATGAATCATCCCAGAACAAAGTGGTTCTCACCTTTTAAGGAGTTTAGAATGTATCGTAGACTGAAGCCGGTGTGTGATTTAGGTAAACAAGAACTGCCCAATTCCCTAATACTTTAATTAAGATATCAACCAATGATTATCTAAACCATTAGGTCAATTTATGTTGGTAAATATACACCTGAGGATCTCAAAAAAATGAGTATGCATTTACATATGTTAATCGAATTGTATTTATGTTAAGCTGTATGGTATGAAACAATAAAAAAAAAAAAAAAAAATTTTGGTTCACCCTGTATTATTTGCCATTTTTTGTTTACCCTGTAATCTGTGCTAACGCTGCCATAGTATTACTAGGCAGCGTTTTAGCACACAATTTTGCAGGAATAGAAACTGACGTCATCAAAAACGTCATACATTTCTTGCTTATTGAACATCCGGTCTACATCCTGTTTATGGTTTTATAATACCAATGATTTTGAAAATAATAATGATGGTCTGCAGAGCGCCCTCTGCAAGAGTTAGAGCCTCGCCAGAGGTGGTTAGATGTACGAAGTTTTTTTTTTTTTGTTTGGCCAAACAATATTGGTTACAGAGATTTTTAAGGTTTGGTTTGTATTGTAGTATTCATATGGTAGAGTACCTAAGTTTTCAAGACTCGTAATCTTCGTCTGATAGACGTGCGACTCGATAAAGCCCCATGCAAAGAAATCTAAAGGGGTTAAATCTGGTGATCTCGCTGGACACAAGGTCTGTTGCTTCCGCGTCCGATCCAGCGATTTGGAAAACGTCCATTTAGATAATCCTGAACAATTTTGGCATAGTGACAAGGAGCACCATCATGTTGATAGACGACGGTACTAACAATCCTATCCCCGTCGTCTATCAACATGATGGTGCTCCTTGTCACTATGCCAAAATTGTTCAGGATTATCAAAATGGACGTTTTCCAAATCGCTGGATCGGACGCGGAAGCAACAGACCTTGGCCAGCGAGATCACCAGATTTAACCCCTTTAGATTTCTTTGCATGGGGCTTTATCAAATCGCACGTCTATCAGACGAAGATTACGAGTCTTGAAAACTTACGTACACGTATACGAACTGCTGCAGATAACATAACCCCGCAAATGCTCCAGAATGTGTTTAGAAATGCTGAGGTACGATTTGAGCTGTGCAGGGATACTGATGGGCGTCACGTCGAATCCTACTCTTAATTATTTAATAAATGTTACCACTTTATCATTTTATGATTGAATTCCATATAATTTCCAAGTGCTTCACGAAAATAGATCCTGACTTTATGTACACCCTGATATATATATATATATATATATATATATATATATATGATATTGTGTGTGTATAATTTAATACATAATTCATACTTGTCAATATCTTGAAAAAACAAAAGCGGTAGAATTTGTAATCATTGCAAGGGGGTCCGGGAGCATGCCCACTCTTGAGAAATCTTTGAAAATCTTGTTTAAATGATGCACTCTAATGCATTGTTAGCATAAAATGTTTGATATTATTTGTAGAATAGAAGGTAGAATACCCTTCAGATCAGTAGGGTTGGCAAGTATTCATAATTATAAGTAGTATGACCGCAAAATATTCGGGTGCATATGCAATTGCAATTGTTATCAATGTTGCAAAGGGGAGGATTATGCAACAAGGACGTGGGGTTTTCCCCTAAGTTGCATGGAGGGGGTGGGGGTAATGGGGTATGGGTGTTATGCAACAATGGGTGGGGGTAACCCAAAGTTGCCTGAAGGGGTGAGCTTTGGCGGGAGAGGGAGCATGACTTCTCCCCAAAGGGGTAACCCTGACCTAATCCCTAACTTGGGGAGAAGTTGGGATGTCCTCACCCCCAAAGGGGTATCCTAACCTAAGTAGGTAAACTTTAACCTAGGAAGGAAAGAGAAGAGAGCGGGCATCCTTCCGTCTGAACCGCCAGAGGCGTAATGGTCCAGTATCAGCTGGTTGGCAGGGTTTTGGTTTAGAGGGGGTTGCCAGATAGCCCTACTTATTTTAATTCTTTATATGTATATGGAGGGGTTGCCAGATGTTTATTTTATTTATTTGTATATGGAGGGTTGCCGGATATTTATTTTAATTATTTATATATAGATGGGTTGTCAGATATTTATTTTTATTTAATTATATATGGATGAGTTTCCAGATAGCACTATTTATTTTAATTTATTTATTTATTAAAGGCGAGGGATAGATGTTCTCAATACTTAGAGCGGGTTGCCAGATACTTATTTTAATTATTTATATAGGGAGGGGTTGCCAGATAGTACTATTTAATTATTTGGAGAGATGTTACCCAATGAATCTTAATTGTCCTAGAAACCGTATGTATACCATATAAAGTAGTATTAATAGAGTAACTTCATTAACAGTACACATATATATTAATAGATCAATCCAGTTGGTAGTGCCACCAGCTACCAGCGGCAGGAAATGTTTAGTCATTCCTCATATATAACTAAAATTAAATTCAATTAACCTTTACATATATATTACAGAGAGATGTTAACATGATATAGCCATATTAAGAGAGTAATTTCATAACGGTATACATATACATTAATGGCTCCGTCCAGTTGGTACCGCCTCCAGCTACCAGCGGCAGGAATGGTCAAAAGTTAATAAACAATCGTACCCAGCCGTATATATATATATAATTATATATATATATATATATATATATATATACCATTAAAATCAGTATTAGGAGCGTAATTCAATTGCCTAATATTGGAAATGTTCAGTTATCCATTATATATATATATATATATATATATATAATATATATATATATATATATATATATATATATATATTCAAACAATTAAAACCAAACAAAAATGGAGAAATGTCAATTTACCTTGTTTATTTCGAATAAATTTTATTTACTTCTCCATAAACACTTCATTTAAAATGGGGGAAAAAATTGTTTAATAAACCAAAAAAACAATTCAGTCCAAAAGAATTTCAGTCTTAATGTACACACGTCAATTATCTCTATTAAAATTACACTCGTGTTTCATTAAAATAACAGGTGCCCTCATTTTTAAATTATAGATTAGCTTCAATTAGTAATAAAAAATTAATAATTTTCACCTTGCAACTCCCTCGTTTTTTATATAAATATATATACATATATGGAAGTGTATATATTATCGACAAAGAGCGGGAATCATATTAATATTATAATAATGAAGATTCTTTTGAAGGTTCCATGCAAATTAAAGTAACTGTTTTAGATCTACTAAAGTTGATATTTATGAGAATATATATATATATATATAATATATATTCTCATAAATATCAACTTTAGTAGATCTAAAAACAGTTACTTTAATTTGCATGGAACCTTCAAAAGAATCTTCATTATTATAATATTTAATATGATTCCGCTAAAATATATGCTCAAAGAAAAACTTGTCCATTTTGAAGTAACCCCGAAGCGTTTATGATAATATCATATTGTGGTACATCGCGGCTTTTAGGGTACACTAATGTCCCACTTGAGGACCATTTCGTTCTTACCACCCTAAAACTAAAAGCATTTTCATGTTTTGCCTAAACACAAAATACCATTTTAAAATAAATTTATTCCTTAAGCCTCACTCTATTATTAATATTTTCATTATATTACTATATCTTTTTTACCACGTAATATATATATTATATTATATATATATATATATATATATATATATATATATATGTAGTCTATATGTATTTTGATGAAAAAAATAGATTTTTAATAAAAAAGATTCAGAAAAAATGTATGAACTAATCAAATTAATATATAAACATCAAAATTTTAACATACATGAAATATACAGAAAGTTATATATATATATATATATATATACCCAAAAGAATTAAATAAAACACAAGTACATCATTCTGTTTATTTAGACGAATTATTGGAAATAATTTCATGAAAATTCCAGTAAGCTGATTTCCTTAAAATGACCGTTCACATTTTCGATAATGTACCTTAAATGTATTTTACCTGCACATTTTAAATTAAAGCACTTTGCATTTCCTAAATTAATGGATTATACGCTAAAATAAAAGATGCTCAAAGAAAACTTGTCCATTTTGAAGTAACCCCGAAGCGTTTATGATAATATCATATTGTGGTACATCGTGGCTTTTAGGGTACACTAATGTCCCACTTGAGGACCATTTCGTTCTTACCACCCTAAACTAAAAGCATTTTTCATGTTTTGCCTAAACACAAAATACCATTTTAAAATAAATTTATTCCTTAAGCCTCACTCTATTATTAATATTTTCATTATTATTACTATCTCTTTTTCTACCACGTAATCGCTACATAACCTAATTTTCTATCCATAAAATATCTCACAATCCCCCCCCCCCAAAAAAATACGCTACAAAGATAACAAATCATCTCAGAAGAAGCTCAGATCAAATGCATCCTGATTTATCCAAACTTAATTAACATAATTCGCTTCTTTTTATAACAACTTTGTAAAAGTAAACAACAAATCTGGATGCATGGTTCATCAGGAACAAGAAGATGCTGTATGTGCGCGTAAATGACACATATACACACAAAGAGAGAGAGAGAGAGAGAGAGAGAGAGAGAGAGAGAGAGAGAGAGCTCTTTCTCCACATACACTTATACCGCATATTCCAAATGATTCATTCATTCATTCATTCATTATAGCCGAATGAAAAAACGTTACCCTTTTAAAGAACGTACGATAATATCCCCCATGTACCAACCAATGTTGTTTATACTCGTACTAAAAACCACCAATGTTATTATTATTAAAATTATTATTATTATTATTATTATTATTATTATTGTACGCAAGACATCCACTTATTCCTCGACAACGTTTCTTTATATATTATTACCGCGTTAAACGAAGAATAAATGCTATGTCAGGTTTGAGAACAGGACCATTCCATAAAGTACAGGGTGATTTTTTTTATATTCGAGTTATTTTAAAAAGAATATGTCTGTTTTACAAATTTTTCATTGTTTTTCAAACTGTATAAATCATATACACTATTTCTAAGAGCTTTCATAAATACAAAGATCAGTTTATGTATTTGTTAATTTTTAGTGTCATTCATTTTCATTTTCCAAAACTAAAATTATTGGCCCACTTTTTCCTGGTATGAATCACTCGATCTTAAGTAGCCAATTAAAGCGTGTATCCCGTTCTGTCGCACTCTCCTAATATAGGATTCTACTTTTAATTCTAAATCATGGAACAAATATTTTATATCCAAATTAGAACGTGTGTACAATATATGGTACAGTTCATTTTTTAAATACATTTTTTAACTTTAAGTTACAAATATACTTTTTTGCTTCGGGTTGTACTCTAAAATTGACAAAGACCTCGTTGTAAAGGTATAAAGTCAATGTTCCATATTAGAAATGTTCATAGGCCTAATGTATATATATATATATATATATATATATATATATCTGGTTTTAATCATCATATAAAAGTGACTCTTACGTATATATATATAGATTTATTATTTTATTCACTGTACCACGCCCCTTAATTTTGTACAATTTTTCTTTTCATTCCTCATAACTTCGTCCACTGATTTCTTCTTTATAGACTTTACATCATGTTTAGCTCTGAACTTCTTCGGCGTGTATTGTCGGTAAACGAGCCTACGAGAAGCCACAAACTTATAAGTACGATGTTACCTCTTATTATTATTATCATATAATGATGATACATGCACAATTCACAATTACGAACACAGTTAGGTAGACCAGCCATGAGTGGATCTTAGAGTCTTTGTTGGTCTGAAACATTATAACAATATAACATTATTAATTTCGAGTTTATAAACACTCCTTTCGAATCAAAGGTTTATTCTTTTGAGTGGAATAAGAAAAGATTTATTGCCGGGCCAAATAACATATACTTATATAAATGAAATAAAGCTTTTGTTGACTAATGAGGGCCGTCAGACCGGCATTCGTGAAATAAGGTACTGTAAAATATTCCATCTCAAGCTTAGAGTGTAACTAAGAAGTGAAAGCAGATTTCCAGGCCTATTCTAACGGTAGACCTACTAAATCCTCATTAAAAAATCCAGGTTAAGGAATTATCTCTTTACATTAGCCCTTTTTGAGCCGCAAGAATATTTGCGTTGTGGAATTCTTTCAAATAAAAAGTCCATTAAAAGAACTAAATATTTATTTGGATTTATTTTTTGTAGGACTTAAAACCTATTTGAATTAGGTTCTGTTTCTCATTTAATGCTAAACTGATATATATATTATATATATATATATATATATATATATATATATATATATACCCCTCGATTAGTAACTCCGGCTTGCCGGGCCGAGGGGGCTCGTACACCTCGTGGGTTGTTGAGGTTTCCTCAACTCCTCGCGGGGTGTGGGCGAAGAGTTACCTAGTTGCGTTTTTTTTTTTCCCCTTTCTTTTCTTTTTGCTCCCCCTTTTTTTTCCGTCTCTCCGGGAATTTCTTTTGTCTTGACTCGGTCCTGTGCCTCTGTCAATCGTAGTATCCCCCCCCTCTGTTTGTATTTGCAGTCTTGGGGTCATCGGGTGCACCCGCCGGGGGGCATCGCTCCGTGGCTGAGCTGTGCTCCGGGGATGGTACGGGCGCCCGGACCGCTGCTGCGTCTGGATTGGGTCTTTGCTTGGCACTTAACGGACAAATCTCCGTAGTGCCAATCTGCTGTTTTTAAAACGACAGTTAGGTTGGGGAGCGGGCTACCCGGGACGTTGGGCCTGCGCCTTGAAGGATGCAGCGGCGGATGGTGCATCGCCTTGGGTCCGAGGCTGTCTTTTTTGTAAAGCTACTATTTATGGGTTCTATTTCTAAACTTCACTCCCTTCTTGTTGACGACTCTGGCCCGCCCTTGGATTTGGATAAGACTACTACTTCTGGTCGTTCAGCGGTCTCTGCCTCCGCTGGATTGACCTTCACGCCGTATGGCCCCCTCTCGTCCTCTGCGGCGTCTGGCTCTCGTGGCCGGACTCGTGGTGGCCGTAGGGCGGGGTCTTCGCGGCCCTTGTTCTCTCGCCCACGCTCGGTTACCGTTACACATGGACCTGTCCCTGCTGTCAATTTCTGTCCGGTGGACAGGTTCCTTGTTCTCCGCCCTTCAGCTGGCTCCCTTCCGGGCAACTCGGAACGGGTGTTTCAGCGCCTTAAGACGATAGGGATTCCCTGTCGTTATGATATCCGCCCTCTGAAGGATGGGTCTCTTCTTTTGAAGTCCCGTTCTTCGGGGGTGACTGGGTCCCTTCTACAGTTGCAGGATGTCTTGGGTTGCAGAGTTTCTGTGACTCCCCATCCGCAATTGAATAGCTGTCAAGGCACCATTTTCGCTTCCCGTCTGCTGTCAATCCCGGTTGGCGAGTTGCAGGAGGATCTCCCAAGGGGGTAACGAGGGTCTTCCGCTTTTCGTCGCGCCGGGATGGTGCTCTTACCCCGTCCGCTCGTCTGCTCCTGACCTTTGACTCCCTTGTGCCTCCGGCCCAGGTGTTCTGGGGCGTGGGTGATCGCCGGTCGTGTGAGTTTTCGGTGCGACCATATGTGCCTGACCCGGTTCGCTGCTTTGGCTGCAACCGGTTCGGCCATGTTAGCTCTGCGTGCCGCCGTGAGGGTAAGCTATGAGTCCGCTGCGGTGGGCCTGCGCACCCTACCCCGTGCACGAAGCCCCCGCGGTGCTCGAACTGCTCGGGGGCCCACCCTTCCTCCTCTCGGGACTGCCCCGTTTTCAAGTTTGAAGTCGAGGTGCGGTCCTTAAGGACTACCGAATTCCTTAGCGCGCGGGAGGCGCGCGATAGGGTCCGTGACCGGGAGCCGCGGCGGGGGTTGTCCTACGCTGCGGCTCTTGGCCCTGGCGGGTCCTCGGGCCCCTCCCGTGCTACCCCGGCGTCTACCGGAGTGGTGCCCCCCCTGGAAGTTCCGGGGGTTGGTGGTCCTCCTGGCGCCGCGGGTCCTTCTAATTCCGCTGCCTCACTTTCAGACATCATCTGATTCCCTGCCTACAAGTGCCCCTTCTCCCTCTCCGGCCTTGGGGTCTGGATCCTTGCCTACTCGTCTCTCGGGTGGGGAAGGTAATGCCCCGAAGGGGAGGAGGAAGCGTCGCCGTGGTCGGAGTCGGAGTCCTTCAGACCCGATCCTGAGTGCTTCTCGCCCTGCTTCCCCTTCTTCCCCTTCTTCACCGGAGGGGAAGCGGCGCGTTGCTCCTGATCCGCTCGGGACTCCCCCCCTATACGGACGGCTGGTGAGGCGTCACCTCCCGGTGCCCCGACCAGTGTCCGGGTGTCGGTTGAGGTACACCGCCCCATGACCCTCGATTCCTGCCTCCGTTCCCATGATAGACCCGGTCGAGAGGAGCCTGGCCCTTCTTCATGGAGTCTCTCTCCCTTCGGCTCCTGCTGAGAGTGGTCGGGTCTCTCTCCTGGATCTACCTTTCCCACCTGTGGTGGACCTTTCCTCCCCCCCCCCCAGTCAGTGCTTGTCTGGTTTGACGAGCCCTCGGACATCTGATTCTCCCTGGCCCCCCTCTGGTGGGGAGTTAGGGGTTTCGGCTGGGCCGTCTCGTCGTCTCTCCCCCCCAGGGGAGCCCCCCTCTGACCTCCCTGTTCTAATCTCCACTTCTCGTTCTACTACGGGTGAAGCAGCTGCGGGGTCGGTGGCCCCTACCCCCCCCCCCGTTCGGGGTGAGTCGGGGAAGCCGATTCCGTCCCTGGTTACAGACCGTTGAGTTTGCTGCTCAGCTTGGTCTGTGGCTATTTCTCTGTTTTCTCTGCCTCTTATAATGCCGCTTCCCCTTACAGTTCCATTTTGCATTGGAATTGTAGGGGACTTTTAGCTAACTGGGAGAACCTCGCCTCCCTGCTGGAGAGCGAGCGGCCTTCCTGTGTTTGTCTCCAGGAGACTATCCTGGCTGCGCGGGGGCTCCCTCGTCTCTCTGGCTATGTTGGTTTCCCTTGCACCCCGGATGAGCGCACACGCAGGCGGGGTGCGGCGATTTATGTGCATCATTCGTTACCATTGCGAGGTGTGCCTCTTCGCACTTTCTTGAAGGCTGTGGCTGTACGGCTCTTTTTAGATCGCCAGTACACTGCCTGTTCGATTTATATTCCTCCTCATGACCCTCCTTCTCGCAACGCGGTTCGCGAGTTGGTACTGCAACTGCCTCGACCGTTTCTCCTCCTCGGGGACTTTAACAGTCGCGACCCGGCTTGGGGTGATGTCCGGTCGACTAATGTTGCTGGTATGTTACTCTCCTTAATGGAGGAACTTTCCTTTGCGTGCCTCAATTCCGGTGACCCTACTTACTTCCACGAACCCACGGGTTCATTTACCTGTATTGATCTCTCCTTGGTGTCCCTCGATGCCTTACTCGATTTTTCGTGGAAGGTGTTGGGGGACTCTTATGGCAGTGATCATTACCCAGTCTGTCTTGAGCCGGTCGGACCGCAGCCGGGTGTCTCGTCTCGACCGAGGTGGTGCCTTGCGCGGGCTGACTGGCCATCCTTCCGAGCTCGTTCCGTCATTGCCCGTTCGGTGTTGAGCTTTGGCTCTGTGGATGAGAGCTTGGAGTTCTTCGATTGGGTATTGATGGGCGTCGCGGAGGGCTGTATTCCTCGATCTTCCGGTAACCCGCGGACGCGTAGCGTCCCGTGGTGGACTCCAGCATGTCACCGGGCGGTGTGCGAGAGGAAGAGGGCGACGCGCCGCTTCCACTGCACCCGGCGCGCGGACCACTTGATTGAGATGCGGCGGGCGAGCCGGACTCTCAAGTTGGCCCGTCGGGCCTCTTGGCGTGCTTTTGTGTCCGACATTTCCTCGTCTACCCCTTCTGCTGCTGTGTGGCGGAAGGTAAGTAGTATCGAGGGGAAGTCGGTCCCTGCTAGTCGCCCTGTCCTTCGGGACGGGGACGGCTTCCTTTCGGATCCTGCTGCTGTGGCCGATCGGCTGGCTGGGGCTTTTGCTGCGGTTTCCCGTTCGCCTTCAGCTGCGGATCGTCCTTTGTCGAATGTTACGTTCCCGCCGCCTGGGAACGAGCCCTATAACCGTCTCTTTACGATGCGGGAACTTCGGGCTGCCTTGGCAACCCGTCGTTCTTCCGCCCCTGGCCCTGATGACATTTCGTATGACTTTCTTTGGAATCTGCACCCGATGGCCCTACACTTCTTGCTGGATCTTTTCAACCGGGTGTGGGTTGAGGGGTCGTTCCCTTCGCGTTGGAGGGAGGCGATTGTGATCCCGATACCTAAGCCGGGGAAGGATCCGGCGGAGGTGGCTGGCTATCGGCCTATTGCCTTGACGAGCTGCTTATGCAAGCTCCTGGAAAAGATGGTGGCCGTTCGACTTTCATTTACACTGGAGTCGCTTGGGTCATACCCCCCCGACCCAGTATGGCTTTCGTCGATTTCGGGGTACTCTGGACCCCCTTCTCCTCCTTGGTCATGATGTACGGGAGGCCTTTTCCCGCCGGAATCTTGTTCTGGCCGTCTTCTTCGATGTCCAAAAGGCCTATGACACGACCCGTCGGGGAGTTGTCATGGACCGTTTGAAGTCTCTTGGTTTTGTGGGCTTTTTGCCCACATTTCTTCGTAACTTCCTCTGCCGTCGCACTTTCCGCGTCCGTAATGGTGCGGCCCTATCTGACCTGTATGTTCAGGAGGAGGGGGTGCCCCAGGGGTGTGTCTTGAGCGTCTTCTGCTTCAATCTGGTCATGTCTGCGCTACCGGGAGCCCTTCCGCCCTCGTTCCGATGTTCCATCTATGCCGACGATCTGGCTGTCTATGCCGCGGGAACGAGTCCCCCCCTCGTGGGGAGGCAAGTCCAACTCGCGGTCAATCGGGTTGAACGCTGGGCGTCGTCGGTGGGCCTTACGCTGTCTTCCCCGAAGACTTCGTGTGTGCCCTTCCTTCCGTCGAGGAGACGGAGGTCCGGCGCCGTCCCGACCTTTAATCTTACACTCAGGGGTCAGCCTCTGGCCCTCGTTCAGTCGGTGCGTTTCCTGGGGGTGGTTTTCGACAGCCGTTTGAGCTGGGTTCCCCACCTTCGCCGGCTGCGCGAGTCTGTAAGACGTACCCTGGATTTACTGGGACATCTATCGCATACTACATGGGGCGCGGATAGGCGGACACTCCTCCGTTTGTACGTGTCCCTGGTACAATCCAAATTAGATTATGGGAGTGTGGTGTATGGCTCCGCCTCCCGTACGGCCCTTCGGATACTGGATCCGGTCCTCGCTAGAGGACTGCGCATGTCATCTGGCGCCTTCCGCTCCTCTCCGGTTGATAGTCTGCAGGTTGAGTGCGACATCCTCCGTCTTCCCAACTCTCCTCTGTTCCAGGTGGTGGAGAGGGCGTTCTGCCGGGATGGGGGTGGTATTTCACCGACACGGTGACCTCCCTCCTCGATGGTATGGGCACTCCTCCTCCATCCGTTATACCGGTCTCTTTCAGGGTTGTTGCACCTTGGGAGAGCACCCCTGTTGTGTGCTGTAGGGCGTTGCGCCCCGTTCGCAGGACCGATTCGGACTCTGCCTTGCTTCGGTCTCTGTTCCTTCAGCATGCGGCGTGTCACTCTGCATGTGTTGCGGTCTTCACGGATGGCTCGAGGTCGTCGGGGGGCGTTGGAGCCGCGGCTGTTCCCCAGTCGTCTGCCCTTGCTCCCCGATGTACCCGTCTCCCTGATGAGGCTTCCGTTTTCACGGCGGAGCTCTATGCCATTCTGAGCGCTCTGGAGGTGGTGCGGGAGCATCCGGATGGGTCGTTTGTCATCTATTCGGATTCCCGCAGTGCCCTGGATGGCCTGGAGTGTTTTGACCCTGTCCACCCACTGGTCCGACGAATCCAGCTACTGTGCCATACTCTTGTCGCTTTCGGTGGCAAGGAGGTGGTATTTTGCTGGGTCCCAGCACATGTTAACGTGGCTAGAAATGAGGCTGCCGATCGAGCTGCCCGTCGTTCCGCGTGCCGACTGCAGGTTTCACCCGTGTCCCTCCCTTTTTCCGATTATATCCCTGGCTTCCGTAGGTTTTTGCGCTCCCGGTGGCAGAGTCGCTGGGATGGCGCTACGGATAACAAACGTTGCAAGATTAAACCCATGTTGGGATGTTGGGCCTCTTCCTTCCATCGGTCGCGCCATAAGGAGGTGGCTCTGGCCCGCCTCTGTATTGGCCACACCCACCTGACCCATGGCTATTTGATGGCCGGGGATCGGGTGCCCCGATGTCCCAATTGTGACGTCCTACATACAGTTGCCCACCTCATGATGGAGTGTCCGCTTTACTCTGCGCTGCGCGCAGAGTATTTTCCCTTTTTGGAGAGCGTCGGGCCTTGTGATAGGCTTGGCGCTCTTCTGTCTGAAGGTCCCTACTTTTCGATAACCGGGTTGTTCTCCTTCCTCTTTCGCTCCCGACTTCTTTACCGGCTGTGACTCCGCTATGATCTTTCTGCTTTCCCCCCACCTCCTCCTCCTCCTCCCCCGTCTATTGTTCATTTCCATTAGTTGTTCCATACTGTTCGTCCTGTGTTCGCTCTGCTATCCACCTTTCTTTTGGTGGCCATGAGCGGTCATACTTTGAAACAAAAAAAAAAAAAAAAAAAAATATATATATATATATATACGGTGTGTGTGTATATATATATATATATATATATATATATATATATATATATATTAGGGTGTCACTAGGTAATAGGGGGAAAATTAAACGATGGATATTTTCCTATGACACCCCCTAAAATTGTTTCATTTGGTGTAAAACATACGGAAGAGAAATTTGGTCCTGATTGGTCATCATTTAAAGGTCGCCCTCGTCACTGAAAACAAGACCCATTTGTTGACGTCAACAAGCTGTTCAGTGTTCACAGCTTCGGCCGAACCAGATAATAAAAAACAAGGCAATTTGGTGAAATAACGAAAGTAAGACACTTAAAAAAGCAAAGAATACAAACAGTTTATTATATAATCAAAATAGAAGACATAATTTGGCGAATAATGGTACAAAATGGAGAAGCAACAAAAGCAAAACTTTGAGAAATAAAATACATATACAGTAGCAGAATAATTGGTGCTCATACGCTGATCAGTGATTAGTTCTTTCGCGTCCTCACTAATGCTGATTTGTTCGGAGCTGGGTGTTGCTTTCTGTGGTCAGTGACAACTTGAACGAGGAACTGGAGCTGTTCTTCTTTCACTGTCAACTTTCCGTTCAGCTCCTTCACCAGAGCCACGGCCCGTTCTGCTCTGTCGTTCACCACTGCAAGTTTGGAGACCACATCCCGAGCTTGCACGTATTCAGAGTTTGACGTCCATGAACTGGGATGGTGGAGCAGAAAGCAATCTGGCAACTGAAGTTTTGAGAAGAATCCTCGGGTGTTCTTTGTGATCAGTTGCTCCAGTCCTTTGCTGTCACTGAGGAACATAGTATCAAGAACCAAAGGTCGTTTTGGCGGCATGTGAGGGGCTTCTTGATCTAACGCTGCAACCATGCTGCACTTCACTTCCATCGATATCCTCTCATCAAAGAACGCCAGACCCACTGCCTCCTCCGAATGGTACCACAGGTGCGCAGACAGCTTCTTGGTGGTACCATCAGAGATCTTCTTGTGCGGGTATCGAAGGAGCGTCCTCATCAATTCCCATCATTCAGCGGAGCTTCGATGGACAGATGAGCTGTTGCCCACGCTTTCATGTAAACTAGAACAGAAAAGAGGCAGATATCTCGAATTCCGCGTTCCTCAGTGTTCGTCAGTTTAAACTGTCTTCGGAAGAGCCAGGTCTTGATGGCATAGAGCCCCTTAGCCATCCATCTCGCCCGGTGCATAGCACCAGGGGCGCGGAAGTTTAGTCCCTTGTATGGAAATCCTCCAAGAAAGATGACGGAAAGATCGAGGAATTCCTGATAGTCATCACGAACTTGAAGTGCTTGTGATTTTGCAAACTCAATGAGCTCCGTTCTATGCTTAAAAATAGCTGCTTTGGTGAACGCATCTGTGTCCGCAGTTTGGAACTGTTGCTGGTCAATGCGGGTCCAATAATCATGGAAGCGCTTGAAAAGCAGAATTTCTGGACCGGTAGATACTGAATCTAGCGATGCTGCGAATGCCGCCTGTAGCACCAACTCCAGTACATGGTGTCTGCACGCGCAGTGTAACAGGTCACGTCCAACTTTTTCTTCCAGAAGAAACAAGTTCCTCCACGGTGGCCTGTGTTTGTCGCGGTTGTGTCGAAACACATAGATTTGACATGATCGGTCACTCCCCATTCATTCAGGCAATCTATGATGGCATTTGTTTGTGCCAGCGCGGTTCCTGACAGAAGTTTTGGCACCCCGAGGAGCTGCTCTGTCCCGGAGCCAGATACAAGAATAGGTAAGCGGTCAACATATTCTCGTGACGTCAGATCTTGCATGAGTTTTCCGTCACAGTGAACAGTCAACGGACTATTGCCTTGGAACTCGCTCTTCAGTTGCCGAGCCTTAAGGGTACGGAATTTTTCACGCTGACGATGAATGGATCCACGATTGATGTTGTAGTCGCTAGCATCATGCCCTAAGCTGGAAGCTGCCTCAAACAGCAGATATGTGGCCTTTCTTGACGAGAGTTGCGTGCGATCAAGCGCTGCCGCCAATTCCGATGTCATGATGTTCTTCGTTGCTCTTTGTTTAGACGCTAACGAACCACCACATGCTCCTTTTTCTTCGCTATCATCTGAGCTGGAGGATGAGGACTCCAAAACCGCTTCGTTGGATACTGCCTCCATTTCAGCTGCTGATCGCTTTCTTCGTTTCTCCTCTTCCTCCCGACGTCGAGTACAATCTTTGACTTGGCGCTGATGGGTCATGTCCAAACCTGCCATTGAACCTGGACGTCCTTTCTGGCGCTGCTGCTGAAGGAACTCCCAATCCTCTGGGTACTTGACCAATTTCTCACAATCAGCGTGGGCGATGTCAAAGAGACGATCGAGGCGTTCAATGAATTCTTTTTCTTTCGTCTTGTGTGAATCGCTCGTCCTTGAGGCGTGTTTTTTGAGTCCTTTCCACTCCTCGAAGACTTTATCCAGTTTGCTGACGCAGTGTGTCTCGAGTCTGGTTGGAATGTGAGCTTTCTCCCAGAAGGACATCACTGCTCGAAGTGACTTCCTCAACGCGTCACGTATTGTCATTTTCTTTTCATGGTGAAGGTAAAGGAAGTAACCGAATGCTTGCCTGTAGGAAGGAAGCTTGCATCCTTTCACCTCATCAACCGCTGCCCCTAATAGGTATATACACTTCCGGGTTTCCATCACCAGAAATCACGTAGCTGAAATGAGAAACGGTGAATCGTTAAGTATTGTTCACTTTATTTCTCAGATATTCAGACACACACAGATACACACACACACATATATAGAGATATACAGTATAGATATCTAATGAACGATTATGGAGACGCCGCGCAAGCATTAAACTTTGGAAGGCGGGGGCGACCTTTTATAGTTATTCAAATAAAAAGATTTTTCAGTCACCATGTTGTTTTTACCAATGGAATAGATTCGCGGGGTGTCAGCATGAAAATTTCAAACTTTGCATTTAAGTGACACCCTAATATATATATATATATGAGAGAGAGAGAGAGAAAGAGAGAGTGAAATGAACATCAGATGTAAAGTAAAGTGAAGGTAATTTTATCAGTGGGCTTAATTAGACGTACTAATGGAGTTTTACCAGAAAGTATACGTGAAAGAATGCGACATAATTATGTACAGTCCCTTCATTTTATTTTTACGTATAGTTAAAGAACCAGTTCATTATCTGCTATTTTAAACATCCAAATGTTATATCTCACACTGTAATTCATCTTGATGATGTAGTAACCCGTGATTCAGACAAGGATATTCATTAACCATCCGATGATATTTCGATTTAATAATCATTATTGTTTAAGTTAGGTTTTAGGTTAGGTTAGGCTAGGTTAAATTAGGACAGGTCAGTTTTTCTTTGGTAAGTTAGTCTTATATACTTTATTGAGATTATTCTAATTTTCTAAAATTAAACAGAATTTAAAGACCAAAATAAAAGTTAATCGTATTAATATACAGGGTGGGCGGAAAGTAGCTCCCTATTTTGGATTGGTAAAAAAATACGTATATTATTCATTTATTTCAGAAAAAATAATATGAAAAGGTAGGCATACATGGTAGGTTTTCTCTAAAATTCAATGTGGGCTCCAACTCTTTCCACCACTTCTGGAGCCGCCCAGAATGGCGTCCAGTGACTTTAGCAGGAACTCCGGCGGGATGGAGGACATGACTTCCCGAATTCGGTCCTCCAGTTCTTCCAGTGTCCTCGGTTTGGTGCGGTTAGACTTCTTCCTTTACCCACCCCCAAAGAAAGAAGTCGCACGGTTACCGCTGAAAAAACGGCAGAATCGGTTCAGTGTAACGGTGTGGTGTGGTGTGGTATGACCTCAGATCAGGTTGTGGGCCCGTCCTTCTGCGCAACACCATGAATGCTGAGCGGTACCTTGCTATGTTGCGAAACGAGGTCTGGCCGGTTGTCAGCACATGGAGGAACATCGACGATCTGATATTTATGCAAGATGGCGCCCCTCCGCACTTCGCTCTTGTTGTCCTGAGTGGCTGGATGCCCACTTCCCTGGGCGTTGGATGGGTCGTCGTGGTCCACATCAATGGCCAGCCAGGAGCCCCGACTTGACACCGTGCGACTTCTTTCTTTGGGGGTGGGTAAAGGAAGAAGTCTACCGCACCAAACCGAGGACATTGGAAGAACTGGGGGACCGAATTCGGGAAGTCATGTCCTCCATCCCGCTGGAGTTCCTGCTAAAGTCACTGGACGCCATTCCTGGGCGGCTCCAGAAGCTGGTGGAAAGAGTTGGAGCCCACATTGAATTTTAGAGAAAACCTACCATGTATGCCTACCTTTTCATATTATTTTTTCTGAAATAAATGAATAATATACGTATTTTTTTACCAATCCAAAATAGGGAGCTACTTTCCGCCCACCCTGTACTTTACACTACATTGCATAACAATCTTAAATCGGGTGTAATCACAAGATACATAAATTATATTTTGAAAGTTACCATTATATTACACCGTATATAGAATATGTTTCATTTATCTGTATTTCCAGTACTTTACGGCTGTATTATTTTTTAATTTCTAATAATAGAAGTTAATTAATTATTTAATTATTATTTGTATCTCAACATGCATTGTTTACGGCTTTTTTTTCTAAGCTTATCTGAATTTACATTTGTAATGACAAAATGAATTAAATGCAAATTTATTTTATTTTCAATTATTTCTATTTATTTTATATTTTCTTTCGAAAAAATATATTCACATAAGATTGTCTGAGAGGTTTTACTTTCCTTGAAAACCATAAAATATCATAAAAAGAGATATAATAAAGGTTAGGTTAGATTGTAGTAATGTCTAATTAAGAAGTAAAATGTTTGTTTATAAGAATTTAATAATGTTTGTTTAATAAAGAAGATAATAATATTTAATAAAAATGTAATTACGTGAAATAATGGTTTGTTTAAATTAAAAATATAGAAATACGAGTTGGCAACAGTAAGAATCGGCCCAGGCTAGAGGCTGGGTAGAAAATGCCCAAGAGTGAGTCATGGGACGGCCTTGGGCTTAGTAAGGTGTATTTGTGTGTGACGGTGTAATTGTAAATTTAGAATAGTATTTCGTCTCTCTCTCCGACTTAAAATGTTAACGTTAATTCCACCCACCCCTCGCATTACCCCGTTTATCTAAAAGTGTTTTCGGTATAAATAAAGTCAGTAAAGTGTAATTAGTGTATAATTAATCCCCCGTCCTCCTCGCCTGGTCCAAATTATAATGCCGCCCACCGGCTCACGTCTATCCGTATTTATACAGTACAGCGAAACGAGTGTAAAGAGAACGATGAAAAATAAAGAGAAAATGAATAGAAAGTAAAGTAAATAATGAAGTATAATGAAGGAATGGGCCTTTAAAATAATTAAACACGACATTTTGGTGGCTACGCGGTGTTCCTTTATATAAATAGAAGGGCTTTCCTACATCGCCTTATATTTCGGTAAAAATTGTTGCTAGCCGTATTATAGCATTAATAAATATTGTTTCGATTATTTAAATAATAAGATGCATTGTATACCCCATTTGCAAGCAAATTTTGATTTCCATTCCTTAACAATTCATTGTAACTGTAATTCAAAATGGCGCCCTACCTTCGAAATCCTCGTAGCGTCCTCGTAATTTTCGTGGTCAAAATTTTTTTTTTTTTTTCTCTTCTCGTTGGAGTCTAGATTTCCCAACCGTTCCGACTCAAATTTTTATTAACTGTCCCGACTCAGTTTGAGTCTGAAATTTAATTCGAGAGTCGTTTTTCTTTTTTCTTTGTGTTGTTCCCTTCCTCAGTCTGTTTTCTTTAGATTTCTTTTCGTTCGGTCGGAGAGAGAAATTTCAAAATTGCTAATTGCTGTCCGATGACTCACTCCTTTTTTTCGTTCCTTCCACTTTTATTACTCCTGTCAAAAGCCTACCTATTTTCTGTTTAAAGTTTTTTTTGTGTTTACACTTCGGAATTAGTAATAATTATGATGATAATAAAAATAATGATTAGTAAATAAATTTTACACTTATATGAATTAAATTATTTTAGTTGTTTAAATAGATTGTGACATGCATTTTTATACGGTAAGATTTAAAATGTTTCAGCGTATCGGTACTGCATTTTTAGGTGTATATAATATGTATATAGTAGCGAATTGTAAAAGAATGAAAAAGCAACAAAATTTCCCAGAATATATAGTAGGCAGTTTTTAAGGTTATTTTTTGACTGGATGTAAATAATGGATTTACAAGCATCGCTTTGTAGTTTTAGTTCGCTTTATAATTTTAAGTTAAGTTTAAGGTTGAAAGTCGAAAAATAATCGTTAAAGACACTAATTTATACTGGGTCAAATTCGGACTGTTTAAGTTTATTGTGCTTGCCGTATATAAATTGTGTGAGACTTCAAAGTAAGCAAAATTTGTTATAAAAAGATAAAAATTTGTTTCATTAAAATAGAGAAATTGTTTTCGTAAATTCTTTTGATAAATTAATTTCTTTTTTTTTACTTTTTTAATATATTCATTAATTTTTATATTTTTATAGGTGGGCTGATTATTGTTGTCTATTTTTTATTTCTTTCATTTTCCAGACAATTAATTTATACTGGGTCAAATTCGGACTGTTTAAGTTTATTGTGCTTGCCGTATATAAATTGTGTGAGACTTCAAAGTAAGCAAAATTTGTTATAAAAAGATAAAAATTTGTTTCATTAAAATAGAGAAATTGTTTTCGTAAATTCTTTTGATAAATTAATTTCTTTTTTTTTACTTTTTTAATATATTCATTAATTTTTATATTTTTATAGGTGGGCTGATTATTGTTGTCTATTTTTTATTTCTTTCATTTTCCAGACAATTCCGAGTGATGTTTTGTATACTTGGGCAGTTTAAATTTTTTTTATTCTGAAATTAAATTTTTGTGTTAGAGTTTTTTTTTATTAACGTTTTATTTTGGGTATTAAAAATGAAATCTTTTTTACGTTCACGCGTTTGCATAGAAAATGTTACAAAAATTGTTTCCCGATTACCGCAGTTAAATTCGGTTAGGAATATTTTTATAGAGGCTCGCTTAAAAACAAAGCGAACACTCAATATGTAATGATTTATTTTGGTTTTTTGTTTACATAGTAGGTTGCGTGTGTTTTTGGGTTCATAGTATCTGTTCTTATTTAGAATAACGATATAAATCTGTAGTTTCACTTGGAAACGATAAATTACTGGAATTTTTGTAATTTACAGACCATACTGGGTTTTATGTTGAAGGAGAGAGTTGTCTCTCGGATGTAATTTGTGAATTAAGAGTTTTTCCTATGAAATTTAGCGTTGCAAGTTGGAATTAATGTATTAAATTAATTTTCGGTATTAATATTTAAATTTTTTTATTTAATGACTGTTTTGGAAAATTGTCATTTTTTTAAACTTCATTTGGGTTTAACTCGTGCACTTGAAACATTAGCTGGAGTGTTAACCGGAGATGGAGCCTTTTAGATTACCAATAGCGTTGTGTTAATCTCCGTGTGCCCCCCCGCCAAAAGTGTAAGAGGGTTCAGTGATTTTCGAGAATTGATGACATAAAGTTTCTGGGTTTCATTTTTGTCTTTTGTATTTAAATGTACCGATGTAATTTCTGAAGGTAGTTTGAATAATAATATTTTTTAAATTGTAAAAACGGTTACTATGTATGGGCGCTTTTATATTTATACTGTACAGTTTCGTTTCGTTGCGTTTCATGAATTTTTATTATCTTCTCCGATGTAACTGCCATAAGTGATCTTATTGGTAGCTAGGCGTGATTAAATTTTTGCGAAATTGAGAGATTTGTCATATTTTTTCCGTAAATTTGGCCAGAGCAAGTTATAGTTATTGTTTCGAAGTGAAGTGTCGAGAAAATTCGGTAAATTAAATATGAAAAAGTGATAATCAGTAGCAGTATAAACTTTGATATTTATTTCGTCAAAATTTCAAGAGGCTCGATTTGGAAGCAACTAAGTCGGATCCAAATTCCATCCATTGAGTTTAATTGACCCGATAGGTGATCGATCACCGATGAGAGAGAGAAAAGAGAAGAGAACCGAATGCGCAGGGACTTGGCGCAGGACAGTTTCGGAAGAGAAGAGAAGTGAGAAGAGTGAGAGAAGAGAACCCGAATGCGCAGGGACTTGGCGGAGGACAGTTTCGGAAGAGAAGAGAAGAGAGAAGAGAAACCGAATGCGCAGGGACTTGGCACAGGAAGGTTTCGGTCGAAGATGGTCTACTGGTATTTTTCGGGCAGTAGCTGGTCACGCTGCTCGATGCTTCGCTAAATATGTGTTTTAGCACTCGGTAGCCAAACCACGAGAGTTTGAACGAGTGTCTAAGGCTTTGCTGTCCATACAGACATACAGTAGGTTCGTTGTGAAACCGCCTAAGGCGAAATGATCGTTTGATTATTGCCAGTAAGAGATTCCCTCAGCTGGACGTAGAAAGAGCAGCGTTCACCGACAAAATTCGAGGTGAGAGAGGCGAGTTTCTTGACTTCTAAAATTGCAAATTCCGTCCAATTACGGTGCGTGGTTCCACTTTCAGTATATCTCCCCCACTGATCCTCTTAGAATTGGACGTCTCTCTTGTTTTTTTTTCTCGCCATTTGGAGAGAGAGCGGAACCAACCTCAAGCGTGCTGACCTGTTGCCTGGTGATGCAACCTTTGCATTCTATCGAAGTGAGCAGGAGAGCTGCGATTGAAAATTGAAGAAGTCCGTCGTCAACTGTGCGGATTGTGATCTGAACAATATACAGCTACAGTATTATTGTACTGATTATTATGTAATGAAATTATAGGTGAAAGGGTGCGATTATTGCCCATATTTGTTTTGTATTTCGTGAAATAGTATTTGCTCTCTGGTCAGTATTTTATGTAAACGTTTTCTTATTTTTCTATGTTGCCCTGATAGTAACTATGTAACTGTATAAATAATTGTTTCGAATGTAAAGCAATCTTCGATGAGAAATCGCTGGAATGGATTGTGAACTTGAAATTTGTGTAACCAGTGTTAAGAAAATTGTCTGTTATTTTTCACGTTACAGCTTCGTTACAGGTTGTAAATTTGATGATTAGTGTGAAATGTTATTTTATGGAAATGTGAATATTAGTTTTTTTTCGATTTTTATAAAATGATACAAAATATCTAATGTGTAGAATTTGTTATTTTAATGATTTCTCGTCCATCTCAACTTTGAATTTGTTAAAGAAAAAAACTAAAAATAAATAACTTTGTTGAATAAATAAATAAATTTGTTAAAATATATTAATAAGTTTTCCTAGTGTGAAATTTATTTTCAAGGGGGTGATGCGAGTGTAGTAATGTCTAATTAAGAATTAAAATGTATGTTTATAGGTATTTGTAGTCGGGAGTGGTATGACGTCATATTACTCTGCGACTTAATTAATTTGTTGGTTTCTGTTCTGGCAATTTTTTTTTCTAATTGGACTCAGTTTGGTGGTGTTTGTGATAGAATTATGACGTGCCGTTCATGTGGTTTCGACTTTGAGAACTTGATTCGTCATGTCCCTAGATGATTAATTAAATGGTTAATTGAATGCCCGGTTAGGTCAACTGAATGCCTGATGCACTCAACTTGGATTTAAACAAATTTATACAAAATATCGGATCAAGTAAAGATAAGCACCCCCAGCCTTCTTTAATTAGGTTAATTGAATACCCGGTTAGGTCAACTGTACGCCCTTGAAGATTGGTTAGGTTAAGTCGTGATATTTTCGTTAGTTTAAACGAAAATGACGAGAGCAAACTTTTCTGGTTAATTTTTAGGTGTTTTGCACGTTTCCTGTCGTAATGCGTCGTTTACTAGATCTCGTAACATGAACATGTTAGGTTATGGTTTATTGTATAAAATTTAGTCAAAAATACATTTTTCAAGTGTATTTTGGTGTGCTTTGTTCGAATATGACTTTCATTTCTTGTGCAAATGAACAGGAATATCGTTGTCATTGCATGGCCCAAACACGTATTTCTGTTCATTTGCACAGAAAATGAAGGTTATATTTGAAAAGAGCACACCAAAATACACGAGAAAAATGTATTTTTTATTTCAACTTCAGGCCATGTCATTTGCAACATAATTACCAAATTCTGCTCAAAATAAACAATAATTTATTATCAATTGTTAGTTTTAAAGACAGAAGTTTTATACAACTCATTGATCATGTATATATTTAATTACCTTGGCCTCTTTCTGGCAGGCAAATCATTTGTGGAGTATGACTCCGTCCTACTCCGACTCCAAAGTTGTTGTGTATTCTAGGTGTGGAGGCTCGCGGGGACGTTTGATCCCCATCAAATATGTAAGTTGGACCACTGAAACAAAAGATAATAATGATGTTAATAGGCTTTATTAATAATACAGTTTACGAAGGCTTAAATAATTGCGATGGTAAGATATTTACGCAATTTAACGGATGGTGTTTTATTATCCCCATTTCTTGAATTTAAGGCTTGTTCACTCATGGTTCTGTAAATATTTATTGTTCTCAGAACGAAATAATAAGTCAGCATTTAATATATACTGTAGCATAATGTGGTTAGTTTAAAATAATTAATTTCGTAAAGTAATCGACACTGGGACCTACTTCACTTAAACCTGGTCAAAAAAACGAGCAGTTATCTTAAATGTATTATTAAAGTATGTGCAAATCTTCGATAGCAGCTACACCGTACAAAAGAAGTTAGATTTTTACAGAAAGATCAGATTGAGAAATAGAATACACATTATTAAGCTATAGTGGCCGGTCTTAACCCAGATTTTGATTGTATACCGTTACTGCACTCAACTTGGATTTAAACAAATTTATACAAAATATCGGGTCAAGTAAAGATAAGCACCCCCAGCCTTCTTTAATTAGCCTTATAAGGCTAACTAACGAAAATATCACGACCTAACCTAACCAATCGTCAAGGGCGTACAGTTGACTTAACGATTGGTTAGGTTAGGTCGTGATATTTTCGTTAGTTAGCCTTATAAGGCTAATTAAAGAAGGCTGAGGGTGCTTATCGTTACTTGATCCAAAATATCTAGCGGGGACAATGTGATTAGACTTACGTACATATTGTGTTAACCTGCCTACATCATTGAATTTAGTAGGTTTAACTAATAATAATTTCGGTAAGATTTACACACACACACCTTCAGCACTTTTTACGCCTCTTCACACAGCGTTTTTGTCTCCTATGCAATACGTAGCATTCGTTGGCACACTCTTCAGAACTGACGTCTGCAAAATGACCCCCCTCCTCTTCGTTGCAGAAAGAACTGCAAAGAACATTCGATCCTTTAAATTGTCAGTTACGTGAAATGTAGCCTACCTTTCTCCTACGTCTCGATTTTCAGACATGATGTCCTCCTTCACGAGTGGCTAATGCAATCTTTATCCTTGATTCGCTCTTGGCAGAATGTGGTATGATTCTTCCGCCACAAACACAAACCGCTAAGCTCAAACTAAATTTGGTAATTATGTCGTAAAAGACATTTTTTTAGTGTATTTTGGTGTGCTCTGTTCAAATATAACCTTCATTTCTTGTGCAAATGAACAGAAATACCTGTTTGGGCCATGCAATGACAACTGTATTTCTATTCATTTGCACAGGAAATGAAAGTCATATTCGAACAAAGCACACCAAAATACACTTGAAAAATGTATTTTTCACTACATTTTATACAATAAAGCATAACCTAACATGTTCATGTTACGAGATCTCGTAAATGACGCATTACTACAGGAAACGTGCAAAACACCTAAAAATTAACCAGAAAAGTTTGCTCTCGTCATTTCCGTTTAAACTAACGAAAATATCACGACTTAACCTAACCAATCATCAAGGGCGTACAGTTGACCTAACCGGGCATTCAGTTAACCTAACCAAGCATTCAATTGACCTAACCGGGCATTCAGGTGACCTAACCGGCCATTCAATTAACCATTTAATTAATCATCTAGGGCACATGACGAATCAAGTTCTCAAAGTCGAAACCACACGAACGGCACGTCATAATTCTATCACAAACATCACCAAACTGAATCCAATTAGAAAAAAAATAGCCAGAGCAGAAACCAACAAACTAATTAAGTCGCAGAGTAACATGACGTCATACCACCCCGACTACAAATACACTAAATATATATGTAATATTATATATATATATATATATTATTATTATTATTTTCTACAATAGCTTGCACAAAAAATGAGTGACAAATTTGAATAAAGCGACTAAAACTACCTCATAAAAAGTTATTTTGATTTACAGGTCCAGCCCATGTCATTTAAAACATATTAACCCTAAATTTTATTTCCGGGTTTTGCCAGGTATATCAAGATACTTTGGGAATTTAAACGAATATAGAACAGTAAGCAAGATTTAATATTTTTTAAGATTTACTTTTTTAAATTCTAACCTGGTTTGCGTACAAGATGCAATCAAAAAACATACACATCTGTTAAGATCACATTAGCCCTATATGAATAACCATCACAAACTGTCTGCACTAATTAACATCACAAAACTCCACAAAAGTCAACATTCGTCTACAAACCCATCATTAAAGGGATAGGAGCCCCTAACTAACGAAATAAAAATAATACAACCCACCTCTCATGGTCTCCATTGTCACAATGATCCGCCATGTTAAATTCTTTTCAAATATTAGTTAGACATGTGTTGTACCTGAGACCTACTGCTACCGTGTTCTTCAATGAACTGTATCAGTAAACTGCTGTCTTTCGTCATGTCTTTCGTCATGTGTGTATATATATATATATATATATATATATATATATAGGGGTGATTCAGCAAAGAGTACATTAAATTGGAGGATGAAATCATTGGATAATTCTAAACCACAATGTCTCTATGGTAAAATGTCAGATTCTGCATAGTTTCCATGTTACAATACATTTAAGATGTATTAATGAGAGTGAATATGAAGTGAAACCCCGTAGATCTCTACAGTGTGACCCCTCTTTGTTACAACCTAAAGGAAATGTTCAAAGTTGGCCCCTTCTGCCTCAATGCAGGCCCGTACACGTCGTACCATTGAATGTCTGACGCGTTCCAAAATGCCTGGACTATGTTTAATTTGCTCGCACCTGTCACGAACACGTGGCCATAATTCCTCTCTTGTTTGAACCTCTGTATCATACATCAACGTCTTTAAATCACCCCACAGGTAGAAATCCAAAGGGTTAAGATCTGGGAAGCGGGATGGCCAGGGAACGGGGCCACCAGGCCCTATCCACCTGTTGGGATAAACAGTATCCAGATATCCCCTTGATGCTCGGGCAAAATGTTCTCTTCTGGAACGCGTCAGACATTCAATGGTACGACGTGTACAGGCCTGCATTGAGGCAGAAGGGGGCAACTTTGAACATTTCCTTTAGGTTGTAACAAAGAGGGGTCACACTGTAGAGATCTGTGAATAAATTATTACAAAAACCTACGGGTGTTTCACTTCATATTCCCTCTCATTAATACAACATATTTAATGTACTGTAACATGGAAACTATGCAGAATCTGACATTTTACCATAGAAACATTGTGGTTTAGAATTATCCAAGGATTTCGTCCTCCAATTTAATGTACTCTTTGCTGAATCACCCTGTATATATACACACTCATTTTTGGTCCGACGCGTATAAATTTTTTTTCTAATTAGATTTAGTTTGGTGTGGTTTTGATTTTGAGAACTTGATTCGTCATGTGCCCTAGATGAAGACAAAGCATTGGATGTTTTTATCAATTACGGCGTTTTTCTCTCATCCTTAACTTGCCCGAAATGTGACAGTGAGTGTCTAATACGAAAAGATCAGAAGATATTTAGGTGAAATAACCAATATTAACCTGTTAGGTTAATTGAATGCCCGGTTCGGTTAATTGAACGCACGGTTAGATCAACTGAATGCCCGGTTAGTTCAACTGAATGCCTGGTTAGGTTAATTGACTGCACAGTTAGAGCATATATATATATATATATATATATATATATATATATATATATATATATATACGCTGTACTGTATGTACTGCCCGAGGGAGATCTGATAAAAACTTAAACCAGTATTCCATGGAGTATTGTATACGCATGCCCAGTTGGAAAGAGTCCTGAACGGTTTATATACATATATGTGTATGTATATATATATATATGTATATATACAGGGTGTTTGAAAACTTTCAGTACAAATTGTAATGGGGGATAGGCAACACCAAGAGAAACCCTTTTCGTCTATAAGTGTATGTCCGCTGACGTCACCATTCGGCGCGAGAGGGCGCCGCTGCAATTGGCTAAAAGGTGAAGTGGGCTAGACTCGCGCTTGCCGCGGGCAATCTTAAATCGGACGTAGTACGCGTAACATGTTTATTTAAAGAAGGCATGTTTATTTAAAGAAGGTGCTGAAAGTTGCGACCGGTAGCATCAATGCATGCCCGACAGCGTCGAAGCATTGACCGACGTACACGTCGAAAGATTCCCGGCATTTCGGGAACAGTTCCAGCGGCGACAGCGATTCTTGCTACGAGGTCTTCTTCTGAGTAAATGGGAGTCTCGTACACGAGGTTCTTCATGTGTCCCCACAGGAAGAAATCGAGGCATGTTAAATCGGGCGAGCTCGGTGGCCAGGCTATGGGCCCACCCCGAACTATCCATCGGTCCCCAAAAGTGGCGTTCAGATAATCCCGCACATCGTTGCTGGAATGTGCTGGGGCCCCGTCGTGTTGAAACCACATTCGTCTACGAATAGCCACGGGAACATCTTCCAGCAGTTCCGGCAACGTTTCTTCAAGAAATATCCGATAAACCCGCCCGTCGAGTCGGGCAGGCAGCAGGTACGGCCCAATCAACTTGCCATGGACGATACCCGCCCAAACATTGACGGCGAACCGTTCTTGATGAGCATGCACCCGTGTAGCATGTGGATTTGCGTGCGCCCACACGTGAGAATTGTGCATGTTAAACACACCCTCACGTGTGAAACAGGCCTCATCTGAGAACAGCACATAAGCCGGAAAATTAGGCTGCACCGCTGTCTGCTGCAGAAACCAGCGTGCGAATTCCACACGAAGAGGGTAATCCCAAGGTTCTAATGCTTGGACTCTCTGACGATGAAACGGATGTAACTGCTGCTCGTGCAACACTCTCCAGACCAGGTCGTGGTTCACACCGAGGATACGTGCAACACCTCGCGTGCTTGCGCTTGGATTGTCCTCAAATCGCCGTAGGATTTCTTCTTCCATGTCAGGAGTGCGCACGTTTCTCTCCCGACCAGTGTCATGCATGTTTGCATGGAATGTTCAGTTTCTCGCAGTCGCCGATGCAAATGCGCAAACGTTTGATGGTTTGGCACACGTCTGTTTGGGAAGCGCTGTCGGTACAACCTCACAGCAGCTCTTCCGTTTCCATTGGCAGCCCCATACACCATATGCATGTCAGCCATCTCAGCAGTCGTGAAGCGCTCCATGTTACGCGTACTATGTCCGATTTAAGAATGCCCGCGGCAAGCGCGAGTCTAGCCCACTTCACCTTTTAGCCAATTGCAGCGGCGCCCTCTCGCGCCGAATGGTGACGTCAGCGGACATACACTTATAGACGAAAAGGGTTTGTCTTGGTGTTGCCTATCCCCCATTACAATTTGTACAGAAAGTTTTCAAACACCCTGTATATGTATATATATATATATATATATATATATAACTACATCTGACCTAGGGCGAGATTGAAGGATGATAAAAGACCTCTACCAACGGTCACGAATCTGTCTGCGCACAGTAACGGTTTAGTTAAGACTCGTCATCAGGTCGCTGCTTAATAAAGACTTCTCTCACTTCTACGACTGGTAAGTGTAACGTATACGTTAATCAGGTTGTATGACAGGTGTCGTTAGGTTGCCAATATATGCCTCAAATAAAAGAAATAATTTCAGCTTCTACAAATTTGCAAATAAAACTGTGGATGAACAGCTGGAAACAACATACTAAATATTTCTAAGCACAAATAAAGTTTATAATCACTGCTAAATATTTAACTGCTGAAAGTTTATCAACATTCAAATATACAGACGAAAGTAACTTCATAAATTAGCTTCTAGAACTCGAATGAATATTGATTTAAAGTTAAGATATGTATTAATATTTTCTCTTTTTTAAATAGAAATTAGACTAATGTCTATAGGGTAATTAATTATACCATTATATACATATATATTGTGCCTATTTAACATCGTTTAAGGCAATTAACATAAGCGTCTGTTATTAATTTTTATAAATTATACTTACTAGAAGGGGCTATTGAACATGGCATTTGTTCGATTCCTCTTAGTTGATTTGCATACGGGGGAACAGCCCAAGGTGGCTTATCTTCATTATTTTCATATGTAATTATATTAGATATTAGCTATAAACTCGTGAACATTAAAATGCTTATCATAAATGGACGCAGAAGTTTTACTCATTATTTGTCTCGCAGCGATGTTTGGATATTGCGAAACAAAGACGCAGGATTCCGTAACTAGGTAATAACCATACATATTTATACGTGTGCAGGACAGGCCTATCTCATACAGCTTATATATTTACTCTTCTTAACTATTTCAGTACATCGGCGTGTTGCTTCCCGGAGAACACCATTTCATTGACAGGGTCTCAAAGAAGTCGTACTGCGAAGCTCGTTGCAACGCTTGACGAAGATTTTGACCTCCTATTACGGTAAGATCCCCATAGAACATGTTACATGCCTCTACAATAAATCCAGGGTAAGCTAGTTTAATTAATTAATTAATCTGTAAATGCAACCAACCGATATCTTATATGGAAACTTGTTTATGAAGTAAAACATTTTCCAGCAAATATATCATGCATACCGATACACATTTCACAATTCAATTCACGACTGTGGATCAGCCGTTAATCGCTGCTATGGAGGCCAGTAGTATGACTGAAAAATGTATGAGTGCAATTGCATTGCAATGTTACGTAATGTTGCAAGAGTGCCAACCCCACCCCCTTTGTTGCAAGAGTGCCACCCCACCCTTTTTTGTTGCAAGAGTGCCAACCCCACCCTTTTTTCTTGCAAGAGTGCCAACCCCCCACCCCCTTTGTTGCAAGGCATCCCACCCTCCTTTGTTGCCAACCCCAAATTGAAGTTGCAAAGCCTCTTTGGGGGAGAAGCTGGGACAGCCTCACTCCCCAAAGGGGCAGAAAGAGAGAGGAAGGTGGAGAAACCCAGAGGAGGGAGCCCAGAGGAGAGGGTTGTTCGCCTGACAGTTGACAGACACATATGGCTCCTTCACCCGCCCACCGCTCTCTTATAGTGCCCCTAATCAGCCAGTTGGCTTAATCTGACTGCCTCAAGGCATCATCAGCCAGTGCCTCAGGGCATCACCAGCCAGTGCCTCTGGAATCAACCATATAATAATCATCCAGTTGGTTTAGAAGCCCGATTTCACAAATAACAATTAATTAATTATTCTGAAATCCAAAACCAAACAAATTATATAATTGTGTACAAGGAACAAATAAAACGCCAATACATCATTCTGTTTATGAATTAATGGATATTCAACGGGGCACATATATATATATATATATATATATATATATATGGTCAAATAATAGATTTGAAATTATATAATCATTCAAAACGGTGCATTATTGCAAAACGCAAAACTCACACGTAATAGAGCCAGGTGTCACAGTGTACGCGCGCTAAAAGGGGTTGGGTTCGCACCCCAGACAGGGATTGTTACTCAGGGTGCCATAATGCTCTTCCGTGTGTCTAAAGCTGACGTAAAATACTTCATTTCAAAAAGATATTATTTTTATAACTTCTAGATCGCGTGTCATTAGGCTACCCGCCAAAATAGTTGTCAATACCCCAGTGATTAATTTTCCCCTAAGTAAGCGTGAAATTATTATTATTATTATTATTATTATTATTATTATTATTATCACTACTATGAATACAGTATATATATATATATATATATATATATATATATATATATATATATATATCAGTGGCGACTCCTGCACTCGGGCTTCTCGGGCTGAGCCCGAGAGGCAAGGGGCAAGGAGAAGCATGAGAGATAAAATTGTGTATTTATAGATTTAAGTTTTAAAAAAAGTTTTAAATACAAATTGTAAAAATGGTTTTTGGCTGGTAGTATGTTACTATTTTTCTGTCTAGCCTTCGTCACGCAAGCAAATTTTGAGCGCATTTAGATACCCTTACTACCTATAAAAAACTATATTGACACATTAAGTTTTCGTGTAATCTTTCAAGATCCTTTACTCGGGCGCAAGACATTACGCCCGAGAAAGTATAAGTAATATCGTATATTTAAAGTTCTTTTAATGAATAATTATTCGCTTGCATACGGTTACATAATAGTCCTTCTTCTAATTCTCATTAAATAAAATACGTTTTTCCTCCTATTAATTTTTTTTATAAAGAAAAAAACATTTCAACTCGGGCTTATATCCTTCGGCCTTGTAGAGGCACAATTTTTAATTCTGGCGATACATGGTAACTTTTAAGTTTCGATAAGCGTGCCTTCAACTGCCTTGGGCAGCGGTGATCGCAGGTGAAATTAATGGGGTTCAAACGAAATTGAGAGAAAAAGGTTTTAAATTCGGCTATTTTATTCATTGCTATGCACATAAGTTAAATTTAGTGTTAAGTAAAATGTCAGAGAAAGTTAACGGGGCTAAAATGTTCTTTTCCAATGTACGTGCTTTCAGTAAATTTACTTTTTCAAGTACGAAACGAAAAGCTGTATTTAGAGAGCTTAATATCAGCATTCCATCACTTTGTGAAACAAGGTGGTGCTATAGATCTAGAACCGTGTCAGCAATAAAAAGGCAGCGTGAAACTCTGAAAAATGCATTTCAAAAGATTTTAGATGACAGTGCAAGATGGGATGAAGATACTCTTAATCAAAGTGATAATCTACTTATAAAATTGCATGATTTCACTTTTCTGTTTTTTATTAACTGCTTTGAAAATATATTGTCACAAGCCTAAAAACTATTTGATCTTCCGTAATGCAAGCAGCTTGATATGAAGTTTGCACAACAGAAAGTAAATGACTTTATTGAATTTATTGAGTGCGCTCGTACTGATAAAGCATATAATAAAGTTTTTCAAGAAACAATGGCAGACTTCGAACAATCCGAAGACCTGCCTTCTCCCCCGAGAAAAAGAGCTAGAGGCAAAGAAATGGACTATAAAGCAATATATTTCGAAATAATTGACATTATACTAATGTCAATGAGGGAACGATTTGATTGCATTCGGGAGTTTGCGTTCTTTGAGTTGATTGATGTGACCAAATTTCCAGAATTTGCTGAAAATTTTCCAATGCATCATCTTAATGCTTTACAAACTAAATACCCAAATGTAATTGACTTCAAATCCTTAGTTAACGAATTGAAATATCTTTATCGTGAGAGTGACTTTAGAAAATGCAAATCTGCAAATGAAATTTTAGAAGTCTTTCACGAACTAGGATTATTGTCTGCGATGTCAGAAACCACAAAGCTGATTCAGCCCCTTCTTACCATACCTGTAACTTCTGTTTCAAATGAAAGAAGTTTCTCTGTTCTTGATCGAATTAGATCATATTTAAGAAAAACAATGGCTCAAGAACGGCTCTCGTCCCTGGCTAGGATTTCAATTGAAAAAGAAATACTTATTGATTTAGAAAGCAAAAAGGAATTACATGACCGAATATTAAAGGAATTTCCTTTAAAACCAAGACGCTTGGACTTTATGTTCAAGTAAATAAAATTCAAATATTTTTTTTTTTACCGAGGTATGTATTTATTTATTTTATTGATAATCTTAAGTTATTGTCATGCATTTAAATGTCGGCTCATCTGTAGACTTGAAAATTTAAAAAGAGCCCGAGTAGTCTTGAAGAGCTGGAGTTGCCACTGATATATATATATATATATATATATATATATATATATATATATATATAACATCCTATTCCGAACAACTCAATAAATTTGTAACATCATTCTGTTTTTAAAGTAAAGTTTTAGACCTGTAACTTATATTTTTGTTAACTCTGTTATATATATATATATATATTTCAATTTTGGAAATGTACAGATAAAGACGCGTTTTATGTCGTATCTTTCGAGTTCAGTCTATGGTCAGGAAGGCAATTTTAGAATAGGTATTTCTCATTCCTCCATACAATATTATATTTGTGGCACATCTGCAGATTAACTTATCGCAGTCCTTGAAGACAAAAAGCTGAAGCCTCCTTTTTTCTCCTTAACAAACAATTCGCGAAGCAAATTTTATCATACAAAAGAATATTCGTTTTGGTGTCCCCTTCCAGGCCTTTACCTGTATTGTAGTGACCACAAAACAAGGCACGCTTTGGTGCTTTTCAGAGCAAATAGCTTGTACCTTCAATAACAAATCTGAACCATTTGGCCGGTAAAAGTCGTTAAACAGATCATCCTTGGAACCGCACACACAATACAATATATATATAATATATATATATATATATATATATATATATATATATCGCATGGTAAAGATTTTTTCATTTTAAATTTATTTTCGGAATGGTCAGTGCAGAACAATACAACACAGAAAATGTATTTTTCAAACCTGGAACCTTTGCGGTCATATACACGTAAGGGTATGCCCACTTTTCGGAGAAAAATAAAATGTATTGTCAGGGATATAAATAAAGGGATCTCTGGACCACAAACAGCCAGGTGTGTTTTTGAATGAAATATCACCGAAAAACAAAATTTGCGTCAGACGGAGACCTAGGCATCGGATCAGACGCCCCACCCAGATCTGATGCGGGTAGCCAATCACAGCACTGTATCTCGGGTGGTTCCAAGCAAGCCTATAGCTATGCTCCGCCCAAAACTCATGTCCAGCTTTCGTGGAACACCCAATGACGGTCCTTTAGAAAGGGGGCAGACTCTCGGATTGGCGAAAACGCAGGCCTAGGTTCTAATACCCGCCCAAAATCTCGCTTGTGACCAATAGGTAGCTAAGGCCGCGCTTGTGGGTTGGCCACATGAGCCCCTTATAAATGGTGAATTTCAATGCTGAGATTCAGTTTCTTGTAATTTAGTGCACCATACAAACCATGGATCAGCTGTACGCTTCCCCCGACCTGATTGTAGATGGTGACATCTATGCCCAAGCGACACTCCGCCTCTTCAATGCAGTAGACCAGAATGAGCTATTTTCTTCCCAGTTTGTTACGGAAAATTACAGCGAAATTCAAGTAGCGCTCGATGAACACGGCATTGAGATGTGAGTATCTTATAAGTGTCATAATAAGTGTTTTGAAAAATTATGTTTAATTAATGTCTGTATCTCGTATGTAGAGTATATATATATATGGTGGCCAATACTTTTATCTGCAATCAAACTCGTAATGGAGCTTTAAGATTATTTTCACGATATTTTCACGATATTTTCACGATATTTTCACGATATTTTCACGATATTTTAAGTTACCACACTGCAATAAAGGCGTTTTGAAAATTGTTTAATTAATGTCTGTGTCCCATATATATATATATACTACATATATGGTGACCAATACTTTTACCTGCAATCAAACTCGTAATGGAGCTTTAAGCGGGGTGTAAACTAATCTCGGAGCTTAACCCTAACTCTATATATATATAAACTGATGCGTGCAAAGCCCCAATAGCGAGATATATACTCTAACCTAACCTTCCCTAACTTAGCCTAACCCAACCTATCCTAGCATAGCCTAACCGGGCGTAAACTAACCTAACCTAACCTAGCCTAACCTAACCTAACCGGGTGTAAACTAACCTAACTTAGCCTAACCTAACCTAGCCTAACTTAGCCTAACCTAACCTAACCTAACCGGGTGTAAACTAGCCTAACCTAGCCTAACTTAGCATAGCATAGCCTATCCTAGCATAGCCTAACCGTGCGTAAACTAACCTAACCTAACCGCAGACAGTATCTCTCAGCGCAAACAAATCTCATTTATTTATTAGCATTGAATAACACTATTTTTCCCGTTAAAACAACGCCGATATTAGGGCAGAAAACGAGTTACCTGCATCCAATTTCATGACATTAATTTTACTTGCAAGTGCAATTCCGAGTTAGGGCGTGTTATAGCAACTTTTGACGAAATAGGGGCGCCATCCCCCATCCATCCCAATGATCCAGATGTCGTGGTATTGGGACGGGTCGACGAGCGCCAGAGCATAGAGGTGTTGTAAGTATTTTTAGATTATATAGTACGTTTTTACTCTTTTTGTGGATGCTTAAACGTTAAGTTATAGTCAAATTGAAATAATCGCGTTTTCAAATTTAATTTTCATTCTCTGATATATATATATATATATATATATATATATATATATCGTAAACACTGATGAGATGTCATAATAACTACTTTGAAATTAGTTTGTATTAGTTCTCGTTTATAATTGACAGTCTAATTTTCCTTTTGTTCTGAATTTTCTACAACGTGAAAATTATTCTCGTTGTGCTTAACTATCCGCTGTCTCCATCGTTATTATATCACCATTTGTATATATTGCTGCAACATCTTGCAACATTGCACTGCAACATCTCGCAACATTGCACTGCAACATCTCGCAACATTGCACTGCAACATCTTGCAACATCGCTTTGTAACATTATATATATATATATATATATGTATGTATGTATATGTTGGAACTTTAAGATTATTTTACGATAATGCGGCAGTACAGTAGGATTTTACCAAATTGCAATAAAAGTGCTTTGAAAAACGTGCTCAGTCATGTCCCCTATATATATATATATATATATATATGGTAGCCAACACTTATAACTGCATCCAATTCCATGACATTTATTTTAATTACAGAACCGGGACGGAGTTAGGCCATGTTATAAACACTTTTGACGAAAGTAGAATGAATGAAGTGGTAGCCGCCCCACCTAGCCTACTCAGCGAATCAGAAGTCGTGGTGTTGGCGCGGGACAGCGAGCGTCAGGCTGTAGAAGAAATAATGTAAGTGCTTTGAAGCTATATAGTATGTTTTTACATTTCTTTTGGAATTTAAGACAATGCAGCACACAGTAGGTTTATTTAAATTACAGGGCTCTCGATAATTTAAAGATGAATTTTTCTCGTTTATAATATAACCTGACCTTCATTCAGTGTTAATTAGCTTATAAGTGCCACAACAAACGCGTTTTGAAAGTAGTTTGTGCTTTATTCTCGGTCTATATATATATATATAACGTTTCAATCGGAATTAACTTATAAAAGGCCACAATAATTGCAAAACATTTTCAATTATTCTCTACATCCATCGTCGTCACTTCCGCATATATATATATATATATATATATATATATATATATATAATATATATATGGCGTGTTTATATTTGTACATTTCTTGCACAGTTAGGCTTTTAGAAATATTAAAACTTTTAAGAAGTGCCTTCGTTTTGAAAAATAATTTTCTCTTTATTTTTACTTAATCTTATAGGACCGAGACGGAGATAGATCATATTATAAACACTTTTGACGAAAGGGTGATAAATGAAGTGGTAGCCACACCACCTAACCAACCAGAAGTCGTGGTATTGACACACATCCGGTCAGGCGAGTGTGTGCTCATCGATGAGATTATGTATTTTTTGAGGTTAAGAACAAAACACAACATATTTTCATTTTATTAAGCAGTAGAAAAACATGTACAAAAAGGTTCAGTGCCCAATTCTTAATTGTTACAAATGTATATATAGGTTCACACAATATAAATCTTACACATTACAGGGGGTACTAACATATGGGAACCTTTTGTTATCTGCTGCACACATATTTATCATTCAGCTGTGTCGCACAAATCGAATAATTTTTAAAAATTCATAAATCCCTTCCCACGTGACATGTGCATGAGAAACAAAATACAATACAATCCACATGTTTCAGTATAATATCCTTGAAGGCGATAAGGATTCCAAATAATCTCAGGCACACGTAATCGCGCGATAAACTGTACAATTGTCGAGTCATGCCATGGTGGGAAACCGAGCGAATCGAAAGAGTATATTCTTTCCTTAATTTTAAAATTGATTGTAAACCAATGAATACCCTCACCCCCCGCAATGTCGGTGTTAACGATTCCCCCGTACCAGTTTCTTGAAGTATCCAGCTTGAATATTTCATTCTTTGCAAAAACCCCGATAAATTTGGAACTCGCGAAACAGTCACTCTTCATCTCTCTGGAGTGTATTTGCATCCATTTTAAAAATCTGTAGTGACGTCCCTAAATCTATGTACTTCTATTAGGGCCTGTGATTCTAGATACACGAGTGCACTTAAAGGCGTGTCTATAGCTTTAGCAAACTCCAATCTCACTGAGACGGTGCCAGTCTACTGGGCGTTTAAATGCGTATTTACGCCAGCAGTTAAGTCAGGCGTAAGGTCGAATGAGTAAATATTAAACTGTTCCACAAATTCTTTCTGAGTTATCCCGAAACCGAGCTCATCACAAGCACCTGTATTATGAGCTAAACTACAATAAGCTCTCGCGCAGAGAGAGAATACCCCAGTTGTTGAGTAATCTATATCCATTACCCCACCCAGAGCGATACCATTTACGAATAGAGTAATATTTTTAGCCCGAAATTCTCGAATTTTAAGGTACTCTTTTTATATTTTCCATTCGTCGAGGCGTGGTCTTGCATTCTAATTAAAATACTTTTAGGTAGGACTCCAAGAGCAATGTTTTCTATCTGTTTCGATGCCAGCCCTGCGGGACCGTGCACAGTTTGATCTGTACCCTGTTAATTGGCTATTTCACTGTGGCGTGTACCAGTTCTTTCTCGATTTCTATGTTTCGGGGAACCTAATTTCACTCGGCGTATACGCAAATACGTTTCCATGATGTGTATCACAACGGATTTCGCGCCTTCTTCTTGATCAGCCCCCAGATTTATGCAGATCTCAGTGCTCGTGCGGGTAAGCTTCAATTTCATATCTACCCCGTTCATAAGCAACTTCTCCTGGAAAGTAAAGTCTGTATGCAGGCGTCCAAAACATTCGTATATCTTTTTTTTAGAATTTTTAAATTTATCCTTTATTCCATCTTCAGCTTTAGTGTGGTAATACCGCTCGGCGGTTAAAACGGTGTCCTTCGCTTCTTTTGAAAAGTTGAGGACATTTTCCAGATAGAATCGTAGGTGGTAGTACCCCGTACCTGCCGAGATGTTAGTCTGATTTAAATATACGTCACACTGACTGAATATGGAGTGCAGAAAGTTGGTTTCGGGGTATGCAGCATAACTATCATCGCAATCCGTTCCATCAGAATGGGCAATGCGTAGTTTAGCATACATGTGCATGCAACTCGGGTCAAAAAAGTAAGGGCCTGAGCTGGGTATCACGAATTCTATAGGGGCACTCGGTGAAGTAATTGTGTTTAACGGGTTAATTGTAATAAAGTCGCTATTTTCAATAGAGACCTGTGTAGGGGGCATATCAAAGAGGGACAGTTCCGATTTACAACATTGTGAACTACACGGATGAATGAAACGCGCCATGACGAGTCAGAAATAGTGCCACCTTCCCTCGACGAGTATTAGTCAATCTATGATTCGTGAGAGTAGCGTCCTCAGCTTATATCAGTTAAAAAAATGGTCAACCATAGGCTTCATACGCTTTGAACACTTCTTCCTAACCCCTTCCTAACCCCATCCTAACCCCTTCTTCCTAACAGTTCTCGTCTTCTTTCCACCACGTGATGGTAACCCTTCTTCCTAACAGTTCTCGTCTTCTTTCCACCACGTGTTGGTAACCCCTTCTTCCTAGCAGTTCTCTTCTTTCCACCACTACGCATTTTTCTCTTCGTGTCTTTGATGATTTCATCCCGCGTACGCCTTAAATGTTTTTTTAGAGCTTCTTTAGGCATAGTTCCACCCAATATGTTCTCTGCCGCGCTTAAAACCTGTTTGTAACGCCTTCCTCCCCGGTACCTGGCCCCCCTCTTCAACAGTGGGACAGCGGTGCGTAGTATGGATGAAAAAATGGACCCAAGTCCACTACCACGCTGGTATCTCACCCCTCAGTATACCGTGAAAGGCTTTCTGGTCATTATAACTCAGTGCGTCGAAAGTGCAGCTTCACTGTTAAGCTCCCGTCACCGAATGGGAAATTTTTGCCCTCAATCGTTCTTATATATATTGAGATATTAGTTATTAGATTAGTTGCGACATTCACATAATGGGGTATGTCATATGTAATACTCAAGCTCCTTCCTCTATGGTTGGGTATGTGTGCTATGCGTAGCAGGCGTGCCTGGGTATCCCCAACAAACTGGTGTTCCGCTATATTGCTGTAAATATAGCACATGTCTGGAGGCTGAGAGCTTACATCCAATTTCTCCATCTCAGTGATACATAAGTGGACAAGTCATCGGTACCTCGTGAAAGGTGTCTCTTTGGAAGGCTGCTCGATAACGCCCCTCGGTTATAATTTTGAACATCTTCCGTCTTTAAGATTTCTGTTAACCTTTGATTTTAGCTAGAGTATGTGCAGGGCCTCTTTGTTTACGATTTCGTATATAAATCATTCGTAAGTGAGTTTTTTAAACACATGTTTAAGTCTCTCACATCCTCAGCCGAACCATAACGCCCGGTCCTAGTGTCACTGTTGTACTGAAAAACTGTGCAACCTTAGTCCGGGCGATACGTATAGTTTCATCCCGAGTTAACCCGGCTTTTGCACACTCACAGTTCTAAGAACGTAAAACGGATCTTTATAATCAATATTTAAAAAGAGGTGTCCAGCTGAATTCACATATCCCCACCTCATACGAATCACGACCCAATTCAATGGGCCCATGGAGTTCTGTTACAAAGTTGGCTAGTGTGTTGTTAGGGTGTACAGACAGGGATGAGGAGGACGGGAGTGACGTAGAAATGGTTGGGCATGCTGCATACTAATTAAGCTTCATTACTGCATCAGCTTTTATATAGGTATTGAAGCTTTCTGGGTAACCTAGCCACTTCACCAGGTACATTTTTCTCTTTCCTGTACCTTTGCTTCCTAAAATTTTGTCAATTTTAAACACATTTTTTCCTAAATTAAATGCCACTTTCTGCAATTCCTCGCGGTAAATCCTCCCGAGATCTCTTCTCCATTCAAATCTTCAACGTAATACATAATTATCTCACCTTTAGGCATCATAGCTCTAACTTTAAAAATCTCGCGTGTCCATCCTTGCTCAAAACCCTTCGCGAATTTATTTCCCGAATGGCAATCTTACATAGTCATTGATTTTGAAACGCACATAGGGTGGTGGTGGTGGTAGCGGCACTCCATCTCTTCTCAGGCGCGTGCCTCTTTCTAAAACATCGTTAGGCGTTGTACCGATCGTACGATGTTGTGAGCGGTTGTAGGATGAAGCCAATGAATCGAGAACGTTTATATATCTGTATGTGTTTTTATGTGTAAAATATCGGTGCATGCGTTCGTTTATGGTACGTTGAACTCTTTCAGCTAAAGAAGCCTTATGTATAGAATTGGAAGTGTAATAGCTGATATTAAACTCTGAGAGCATGTTCTGAAAAGCTCGTCCTATAAATTCTTTTCCCATATCCGCACAAAAATAGCCAGGAATCTGGTTTTCTTTCAACATCAGCGTTTTGGCCGCTTTAGCAACTGTTTCAGGCGATTTATTTTTCAGGGGAATTAGCCACAGGTATCTAAAGAATACATCTATTATGAATAGGAAGTAACGGTAGCAATCGTTGTACACTGAATATCTTTGCATGTCTGTTAAATCTGCCTGCCAAATAGAGTCAATCGATGCGGCTGTTGTCTTGGCTGTTTTAAACCTTTTTCTCACCGGTTTATGAAGTGTATAAGCATCCTGGCCGCGTAAAAATCTCTCAACATCTTTTTCCTTACACATAACACCTCTGTACAATCTATTAACGCCACCATAGGATGCAGGGTTGGAAATGTCATAATAGTGCTTACTTAATACGTTAGCCATTTGCGTATTTTAGAGGCACGTGGATAAGGTTGGCCGTCTACTCTCTTCTTTCTCCTCTTCAGAGACACTGCAGCTGCTGGGGGCGAAGGTGTACTCAGTTGTGACACGTGCGGTGCATGTTCCAAGTCTTTTAACCTATTCAGATTACCTATCAATGTTTTGGGGACATTTATTTGTTGTAGTCTTGCTTTAATATGCCTCCATCCTGTTGGTGAAGGCCTATCCCACTTTCTCACCAGATCATGAACAATATCAACGATATTGGAACCTTGTACCCTTGTTCCTTCAACAATGACCTCGCCTGTATCGGTCCACTGTATGATGGGGTCCTCACTCAATAGATTATAAAGACTTAGCCTTTTATTCCTCAATGTATGAGGAGGCTGTTTTTTAGCACATGTTCGATGTGTTGTGTTCCGCTACTCTTTGGTTGCTCAGCCCCTGTGTCGCTATGCTCATCGCTACTCGAGCTGTGCCTCACGGGGAGCTCTGTAGGATGCTTATAATCCTCGTACTCATGAAGAAATTTCTGCAAAGCCTCTTGGTACAAGATCCTTTTCTCATCAGGTGCCTTTTCACTGTTTAATAGGGCTAGCAACTCACTTTCCATTCTTTTAAGTCTACTTTTACGGGGCTCTAGAACCGCATCTGGACTCCTTTCTAATGAAGCGTACACCTCGTGCGGGATCACAACCACCTTCTTCATTATATTAATCTAGTCAGTAAAGGTCCCAAAATTGAAAATAAGATGGGGAGAAACGAATCGCCTCTTTATACAATAATACGCTTTTTCTTACCCACAGTCTGACTTTTATGGGCGAGCGTCCATATTATGTTCTTGTAACGACGTAAGCGAGTCTTCTGAGAGGATTTCATTGGAACATTACATTTTATAACATTAAGGCAGATTTCACAGATGCATTTTAAAAAGTCAGAGTCGATATTTTTAACAAACATCTGCTGCAATGCTCGAGGTAGTCGTTGATAGATTTTTATTAATTCGCGGTATTTCTTTAGCCTATTCGTCATTCTGGAATATACACGGTTTCAGGCTCGTTTGGATATGCGTTCTTAGAAGCACCCTAAACGTGTTTCGCGGGTGAAGGTCACAAAGCAAATATCCATAACGTTGGTTTGTGACCTCTTTATAAACCTCCAAAAACTCCTTACGCTGATTCGGGAACATTTGACTGGCTGATACCCCAATTTGTGACACATCTCTACGTTGCGCGAATAAGACTAGATATTGCGTATTTAACGACACATCGCGCATGTATCTATTTTTGAAAAATAGATTCTGATTGATAAAGAACACGCTTATGTTAAGGTGGTGGGAGAAAACTGTAAATGTCTCGGCAAACGTTTTATCCATCTGCAACATGAGGTCGTCAATTACGATGACTGTATGTTCATTTCCCTTTAGCGAATTAACGTCATAGACCCCCTTGTGGAACAAAACATCATCTTGGTACTCGTTGAACACTGATTGGTATGTCGAATAGCACCATATAACTTTATGCACAAATTTTGAGAACATTTCCCCCTTTTCTTTAATGATTTAAGCATAAACACCGTTTTACCACAACCTGTCGGTCCAGATATAATACATGTGGATGGGCTCGTGAATCTGAATTTTTCTACAGATTCCATTTCTAACACGTCACACCCCTAAGTGGGTCATTTACAAAATATTACAAATAACGAGTGCTGCTCCTTATATTTTGTTTTCTTCTTCCACAGAACCGTGAATGACGACGATGTACAGCCCCTCATCGATATCACGGATGAACCCGTTGACCGTGCATCTACAGTACCCATACCCGCCGATGAGCCCTCACCAGCGACACCTGTAGCACGTTCAAAGCGGAGTGATGAAGAGCCTCCACGTCAGGTATAAAGCGCGTCAGGATGCGCCGGTTGTTAGACCACCAGTAGTAGAGCCCCAACCCTCAACGTCTTACGCAACCCCCCACATTAGCTTCTTCGCCAATATACCCCTTTTCATCCTCCACAGCTGCACCCCGTTCTGTTGAGGATGGCATAACATTCGAGTTGGTGCGCACCGCACCCACCCCCTTGACTAGAAATCGGTATATAGTCAGGGTTGATCCTAGATCCATGTATAGCAACGGTATTGAACACGGCTACGTCGCGTTGTAGACGTATTGTAGAGTTTGCCCTTCAGAACCGCGACGAGCGTGAAGTCAGGACGAGGCTGTCCTTCGGATTCGGGTCAGATGATGGTGTAGATGATTTTTGGGTAGTAATACCATTCAGGCGTTTGGCGGCTGAAGATGTAGAGTATATATTAGGTCGTATAATGCAGACCTCCCAAAGTAGTATAGCCTTCAATATGGACAACTTCACGGCAAATATTGACCGTGTATTCCGTGTTGCGGGTCATAGTGCCACACCGTATACTCTCAACTTCAATTCTCAGGTTATTTATAGACGGCATATAAACGTCGATCGTGGCTGCGGCTTTATAGCAGTAGTCTTAGCACGTATGTTTACCGTACTAAATACACGGACCACAAAAATTTGGTTGCCTACGGTCGTGGAGCGTGCCCTTAAACTAGCTGCAGACAATGAACTTGAGTTTGACTGTAATATGGATCCTGAAGAGCTGAGAAGGGTAGAACAGGAAATGAATGTTCGCATAGTTGTATTTGGACTGGATGAACGTCGTAGAACTGTCTGTCTTTACAAGCTATGTGAGAGATCGTACAAGACCCCTACTTATTTTAGGACTGTCAGGGACAACGTATCTCCCCATCCGTAATATAAGGTGCTTTTACGCGAGTTATGACAAGTCGAAAATATGGACGACATCATGATTTGTGTAAGGGGTGTCTCGAGTTTGCGGATGATATAGTGAAACATTGTAAAGAATGTCACATGGTATGTGAGCAGTGTAAAAGCACCAAATGTGAAAGCCGTGCAGTTGAGGCTGAGAAGAGGGACTGTAATGTGTGTAGACGCACATTTTTCAATAATAGCTGTTTTGAGCTCCATAAATCAAATGACGCGTGCAGGAAAATGAGAATCTGTGAATGTGGTATGTTTCACATGATGGATAATTGGGGAAAGTTTACCCATAAATGTGACGAAATTCACTGATCTACATGCCATGAGAAATATAAGGCAGATGGTGTAAAGCATGTATGTTATATGAAAGACGCCAAGCCTAAAAACAACCCTTGTATAACTGTGTACTACAATATAGAAACATACACGAACGCTGAAACCAAAGAGGTTATTCCACATTTACTTGTGTGCCAGACTATCTGTGATGAGTGTATGGAGACCGAGTGTGATGAGTGTCACAAATGTGGAAAACGGACAAACGTTTTTAAAACGAATGCCTATGATAGCCTGTGAAACTGTTTGTGTCCTATATTGGCAAGTTAGCGGACAAGTTAAAAAAAATGACTGTGTATATTCTCGCCAACAACGGGGCAAAATTTGACACACAGTTCCTTTATAAGGAGTTGCTTGAGCACGAGGCATCTGAGATATTTAAAGGCGATCCATTGAAAAGAGGCAACAAATTAATACAGATGCAAATAAGAGGTAATGTACAATTAAAAACACTTTATTATTCACACCTTGTAAATTAGCAAAGCTACCCAAGGTGATGGGCGTAGCAGCTGAAGTCTCAAAAGGATACTTCCCTTGCACATTCCTCACTAGCGATATGTTAAATTACGTAGGACTACCGCCACCCAAACATTACTTTAACTTTGATTGTATGAGTACAGACGAACGTGAAGATTTTGACCGATACTACAACAGCTTATAATATAGATGATGAATGTGAACGTTATTGCGTGAATGATTGCGCGTGCTTAGAGTATGTTTTCAGGCCTTTTGGAGGATGTACATATGTCGTTTCAAATGCGATCTGTTGCAAGTCGCAACCACCATCCCATCATTATGTTTTACGGTGTTCAAGAATAACTTCATGCCTAAAGACACCTCAGCCATTATTCACAGAAACAATCCCCGCAGTTATGGGCACAAGGCTATTTACTGGCTCATACACCTACAACAGCAGACAGGTGTATACATAAAGCATGCCCGCAACACGGGGGAAGTACCCATTAAGGTTAATGGCCGTGTTTTTTGGGTTGATGGTCTAAGTGAAAACCGTGTCACTGGCGTGAAGACTGTGTACTCCTTTAATGGTTGCTGGTGGCATGGATGCTCCCGTCCTGAGTATGGAATAGTGGGAGATATCCACGGTAGATCTCCTGCCGACTGTCTTGCGTGGACGCGTACCCGCGATCAGCTTATAGGCTCCCAGTTCACTCACAAAGTCTTGTGGGAGCATGAATATGATGCACGGATGGAGACAGACGGGGCGTACCGTGAAGAAATAAACACGATCAAACGTTCAATGGTACTGGATCCTCTCAAATGCGGCGATAGCTTGTTCGGTGGGCGTCCAAATCCCTTCAAGCTATACTTTCCACCTACGGAGGGTGTGAAACTCCATTACTACAATTTCTGTTCTTTATACCCCGACGTGTTGAAGAACAATCCGTACCCCGTAGGCGCGCCTGAGAAACTGGTGGGCCCTAACCTACCCTCCATCAACGATTTTTCAAGAAATTGGAACGGTTACTATTTCGGCCTTTCTTTCGTAGACGTGCTCCCCCCTAGCGATTTATGGATGCCGATCTTACCCGTCGTTATAGATCACAAACTCATGCTTTCCCTGTGTGTGAAGTGCGCGGTAGAGAACAATGGTGATTGTGGCCATACACCCCACCAGCACAAGATCAGAGGTGTATACACAAGCCCTGAGCTAGCCCTAGCCCTTTGCCATGGGTATAGAATAATGAAGATACATGAGGTGTGGAGGTTTCAGAAGCTACCCAACCTTTTCATACCATATATAAACGCATTTTTGAAGGATAAGTATACAACTTGATCGTACCCAAATTGTAAAGAATCCTGGCAAGCGCTTTAGTGCGAAATTGTGCCTAACAGCCTTTGGGGAAAGTTCGCGCAGAATACCGGTAAAGGCAACGTTCATTTGGCGCAAAGTTATAGTGAAGTCTGGGATTACGCCAACGCACCCGATAAAGAAGTAATGGAGATTGTGAATGTAGGTAATACTCACATAATAAAGTACAACAATACAGAATTGGCCACAGATAAATCACGGGTTACAAACATTCCTGTAGCCAGCTTCACAACAGCCTATGCCCGCATCAAACTTTGGGGTCTATTGCATTCTTTTGGGCGGAGAGTATTGTATACCGATACAGATAGCGTGATATTCACACAAGGAGGGGTGAATACATGCCTGCTAGTGGGGAGTTCCTCGGTGAGTTAACTGACTAGATCAAGGATGAGTATGAGGACAACGCATACGCCGACTCGTTTGTTTCAACAGGACCAAAGACCTATGGGGTACGTGTGAAGATAGGGGATGAAACGAAGTATATCGTGAAGGCTAAGGGCATCACGCTTAACCAAGCGAATCGGCGGGTCGTCAACTTTGATTCGCTGAAGGAGTTAGTGTGCTTGGATGATGAGGGTGATCGGCCGGCCCAACTGACAGTAGGCACCCACAATTTTCGGGCGCAGAAGCTGGGGGGCGTGAAGGAACTTAGGGGTACAAAGGTGTGCCGTAACACCTATAGGAAACGCTATCAGGTGCCTGGTACCTATGACACCGTACCCTTTGGATACCATAATCTTTGATATGTCTATTGCTAACTTAATTATTACACGTAGCCCATTTGTAAATATATACATCTTGATTATTTCCTTTATTAAATAAATCATGTTTCAACTAGCGTTTTACTTTGCGTGTGTGCGTGTGTACAGTAAAAGTTAAGCTCCGCCCACTGTAAGACCGGCGACGTGAATTACGCCGCAACCTCAGCAGACCTCTACCCTTCCGTACTCAGTTGACCTCTGTATACCCTTGAGCTCAGACGTGTATTCTCTCGCATAGAAGAAAATGGCCACCTTTAATATCGCGTGTTCAACATTTATGAAGTAGTATTCTGCCAAGTACGTAGATGTAGTGAATACTGAAAAACTTCCTATACCCGCCTCCTTTGCATCTTTTAAGTCTGCATTGAATCGTGCGAAGGGCCAGGCTATTCAAATACTCTACGGATATTCTGGCGAGGGGGTTGTAGTATTTCTCAGTACAGACGATGTACGGAAGTATGTTATAGAACTAAGCTTTATAAAGACTCACGTGCACCGCGTGGTAGAAGAAGCAACACGATCAGAAGATAAACAAGTTATGGGTAGTGAGTCTTGTGGATGAGTGGTGTGATAAGCGGTATTATATCATGTTACACCATACCGATTACTCGTACCCTACGACTGAAAATGTAAATCTTGCCATCATGGACAATCTTAAGTATTTTTACCACTCATTATTATATATCATGATGAGGTTTGTAGTGAGGTTGTGGCTAATGGGTTGTGTGAGTTTTTAACAGATTTTAGAGATGAGTATTGCCTGTCAAACAAAAAGGATAAATATGAACATATGTTTCTCTCTTATAGCTCCCCGGTTTGTGAAGATGTTCAGAAGTGATAAAACATTTAAAAAATGTGTTTAGTTCGTGAAAATCCCCCCGAAGGAAAAATGTCTGGTGTGTATTGGGGGAAGCGGTTGTGATAAAACATTAAAACCGAAATTAATTCTTGTATCGGAAAATTTATCAAAACACTTGCCCAATATAATGGGCAACAACGATTCATGTTGGGTCAGCGCCGTACACGTTTCATTAGATTATGATGTGACTCACTCCTCCCAGCATACGAGTTCGAACAAACCAATTCACGTTTCATCAGGGTGATTCACCCCGCCCGTCGATCCGATCCTGCCTGCCTGCCTCCTGTGGCTCATAGTCATCTCAGAGCTTGCGCCGAGTGGACGTGCCATAGTCATCTCGAACCGTGTGAATACGATGGAACTCCCTTTGAGAAGCATTCTCAACGCCTCGTACGACGTCTCCGTGACGAAGTCATTGCGCGTATTCAGGCGAGAAACCGGCACCATTAACTTTGTGTTTGAGAAGATCTGCAGGCATGCAAGCAAACGTAACGTTATTTATTTAAGTCTTGAGGAGATGCATAAAATCTTCGTGGTGGTTGAGAGGTGGGCTGAGGACCGTTATAAAATACCAGCTGACGTAGATACAATAAGAGATGTGATTAGTGACGCCTCCTCATATACCATTGTTTGTACATTGAGTGTAAATAACGAACAACCATGCATTGATATACGACCGATGTTGAAGAACACTGCTGATAATGACATTCTTGTTCCTACAGGAAACCGTTTCATCCTCGACAGAATGTTTGAGATCGTCGGCTTCCGTAAGCTGAAGCCTATATCAGACGCGCGTGTTACAGACATGATTTATTTTGACACGGTACTTGAATACGCTTACACCGCTCTGCTCGACGGATTTGTTGAATGTAGGAATGAACAGGGGGAGAACGGTCTGATCTGGATGCATATTTAAAATGTTTAGATTCTTCGAAATATCCTGAGCTTTGGTACAAAGCACTTGAGAAGTACAGAGCTGAGCTCGCCTACACTGTTCACCTTGAAGAGCTGTACCTCTATATAGTGGATAGGTGTCGTTACGATTTGGTAGAATATTCCCAATCCTGCTATGTGGAGTGAAGAGTTCACGATTGAAAAGTTCTGGACGTTAAGAAAAAATCCCCGATTGGAAAGGCATGATTATAAACTTGTATTTAATGTTGTGGTTAACGATGACATTTTTGTGCATGCTTTTGATTGTGTTCTAGCTGTACTTAAAGACAACTTTCCCGCCGAGTGTAAAGTGGGTACAAAAATAGTATTAAACGATATGGAGGCCATTTATGTCGAGTATAGACAGCCGCATCAGTTAAACGGTGAAGTGATGCTTGGACGGTTTTTCCACATCGTACAAAGTAATGGCGATGTTGATATAGATTATGAAATGCGAGTTTACCGTTTTGCACTGTAGAACGTAAAGACAATATATATTTTTCCTGTAATAATATGATTATAAGTTTTGTATATTTTGAATATAATTTAATATATATGTATATTTTTCCTGTACTAATACAGGGTGTCCGAGAATTATCTGTACAATTTTTGGCTGTTATTAAAAGTCAATCATGAAGTGTAGAAATTCCAGTGTTGTCCCATTTTACAGAGAATCTCATTAAGTTTTTTCTGATACCAAGTTTTGACAAGTTTTTTAGAAATTCCAGTCTGTCCGAACATTATCTGTACAATTTCATCTTTTAATAAAATTCTTGATAACACACGTAAAATTCTTAAACAAGATTATTTAGAATCTGTATTTTCAAAAGTTTCTTTTATTAAAGTAACGTTGTTACAAACATTCGATATGTGCACCATTAGTGATTCGCAAAACATCCAATCGATACTCCAAATGTTGCCATGTACGCTGCAGCATATCCACATCAATTCGCTCAATAGCAGCTGTGATTCTTAATTTTAAATCATCAATGTCTGTCACCCGCGTACATTTCTAAAAAACTTGTCAAAACGTGGTATCAGAAAAAACGTAATGAGATTCTCTGTAACATGGGACAAGACTGGAATTTCTACACTTCATGGTTGACTTTTAATAACAGCCAAAAATTGTACAGATAATTCTCGGACACCCTGTATATTGATCATACTATGTTTTGTATATTTTCAACATATTTAATATAACTGTATTTTTTCCTGTACTAATATTTTGATAATACTGTTTTATATGATTATATATAATTGATATAACTATATATTTTCCTGTACTAATATTTTGTTAATACTATGCTTTGCATGATTATATATTTTCCGATCTATTATTTGACCATATATATGTCCCATTGTATATCCATTAATTCATAAACAGAACGTTGTATTGGTGTTTTATTTATTCCTTTTACACGATTATGTCCATAATATAAATAAAAATTAAAATAAATTATGGTACCTGACAACTCTCCTCATATCAATTAAAATAAATGGTGGTATTTAGCAACTCCTCATAATAAAAATAAAAATATATGGTGGTATTTAGCAACTCTCCCTAATAAGGTATACCTGAACAATTAAAATGCTGCCTGGCAACTCAGCAGCCAAATGGTTGAATAATACAAGGAATAATTAAATACATGGCGCTATCTGGCAACTCAGCCTTCTAAGCCAACTGGCTGTGGCGCCCGCTGGCCCTGGCTGATTAATATATACTTTAAATAAATACATAGCGCAAACTGGCAACTCAACAAGCTAAGCCAACATTAATATAAGGAGTAAATAAATACATGGCGACATCTGACAACTCAGCAGCCAAATGGCTGAATATAAGGAATAATTAAATACATAGCGCAATCTGGCAACTCAGCCTTCTAAGCCAACTGGCTGAATAGGGGTCTATAAGAGAGCGGCAGGGTGGCTGGAGGAGTCATGCGTCTGACATCTGTCAGGCGAACGACCCTCTCCTCCTCTTCCTTTCTCTCTTCCTCTCTCTCTCTCTCTCTGCCCCTTTAGGGGGTGAGGCCGTCCCAACTCCTCCCCAAAGAGGCTCCCTTAGGTTAGGTCTGCCCCTTTGGGGGGGTTCAGCTTGGGGGATAACTCCAAGTTGCATACCCCTTGCAACCTCATTTTGGGGTTGGCAACAAAGGTTGGCACTCCCCTTTGGGGGATAACTCCAAGTTGCATAACCCTTGCAACCTCAATTTGGGGTTGGCAACAAAGGGGTGCCTTGCAACAAGGTGGCGGGGGTGCCTTGCAACAAGGGGGTGAGGGGTTGGCACTCTTGCAACATTACGTCACATTGCAATTTCAATTGCAATACATACATTTTTACTACTAGGCCTATGTGTGAGAAAGACCCTTTATATGCGCCATCCATTAAATTCGCCTACAATGCCTCCAACGACTGAGAGTTCGAATTCACAGCAGAGGATTTAACACTGTTTGAAGCAACTGAAGTGGAAGAATACGCTAAACAGCCTCCACGAGGAAACATCTTCGCACCCCATATTATCGTAGACGAGCCGGGGCACGAGCCCGATATTCAATCATATGTGGAGATTGAGGTGGTGGGCCTTACAGCAGATTACCACCGAAGTAGTGAGCCCCACATTCAGACCCCGTGAGTAACGTTTTAATATTTGGGTAATAAACGAATTCGCAAAGTGCGCCTCCAAACGTTAACATGAAAAATACTGGGGTTAAGATTTTGTTGAATAATTTTACAGTAACAAATAAAGCTGGCATACTACCGACAAAAAAAAAAATATATATATATGATGCAAACCCACAAGGGAAAAGAAAAACCATTCCAAGGCCTTTCGTGTTTTCAGAAGTACACCTCGTCAGGGAATGAAGCGAGAATGCGACATGAGAAAAATATATACCTCTGTACAGCGGGACAGAAAAATAAAAAGATTAGCACATGATTAACAAGAGTTAATTGGAGGCAAAAGGTATTTTAACAGGATATTGTCAATTTTATACATTCCTGCACTGTTATTAAAATTATTTTTAAAATGGATAAATGCACATACTAGAATATTCCTTTAAATTATATCTGTTTTTAACGAGCGCTTTAGAACTATCCCACTTCATACTATGATTACATCTATACATATGGTTAAACAATGCATTCGAATTATTTGCTGTTCTACACGCATATTTATGCTGTTTTGCCCTAATATCTAACGTTTTACCCGTTTGGCCTATATATACTGCGTCACACTGTGTACATCTGATCGAATACACACAACCAACCACATTATCCGGCTATTCTTTTTTAGGCGTGATTTAACAGTATTATTTTACTTAAAGACTACATTGGTACCAATGATACCAATCAATGATACCAATATAGGATCTTTTCCATTTGGCGGCAGGCGGCTTTTTTTAACCAAATTTTCACCAGTAATACTTTTTTGTGTGCTAAATACGAATCTAACATTCTTTTTTGAGAGAAATGAAAGGAAAATATCGAAAAAAAAGATTTTAAATACGAACTACTTTATACGGCGTACGAAAGGGAAGTATTTATTTGAAATCAGCTATATCCTTTAATATTTTTCTAAATATATCTTCGTTTTCATTACGCTTCCGCCAAATAAATTCGCATCATTTGTATAATTTAGGTCTCGGGGGTACGGGGGCAGAGCCCCCGTAAAGATCACGCATCACAAATTGATCGGTATCGGGTTATATTTTTTATTTTTGAATTTCCGACGCTAAAATGTCGTTCAATCGATCAATTTGTGATGCGTGATCTTTAAGGGGGCGGAGCCCCCGTACCCCCGAGACCTAAATTATACAAATGATAATGTAATAACATATTCATGTTAGGTAAGGTTAGGTTAGGTTAGGTTAATTAATACCAAAATACATTTTCCTAGTAATATTTGAGGTGTTTTGCTTAGATTTTGACCTCCATTTCCCTTGAAAATGGGCCAAACTTCAAAGTACTATAGCTTTGTTGGATCTCATTTCCGACGGAAATGGAGGTCATATTTGAACAAATCACATCAAATACTACTAGGAAAATGTATTTTGGTGTGTAAAATGACTGAGTTACTTAAAACACATAATTACCGAAAAAATTTCATTGCATCTTCTTCTGATATAATATTCACAAAAATCCACTGTAAATTATAATTCACGTCCATGATTTACTCGTATTTCCAGAAACAATAATGAATCGCGCGGAATGCTTAATCATATCGAGTTGCCATAATTATTCTACAGATTTTGGAATATTAAATTTATATAAACAAATAATTAATATTCATAAAATAATTAATATAATATAAATTAATAAATTATTATATAATACAATATTATAATTATATTATTGCAAAAATATATGGAATTTCGCAGTGTAAATAGTTCGTGCGCGGTATAAAGTAGTTCGTATTTAAAATCTTTTTTTTCGATATTTTCCTTTCATTTCTCTCAAAAAAGAATGTTAGATTCGTATTTAGCACACAAAAAAGTATTACTGGTGAAAATTTGGTTAAAAAAAACCGCCTGCCGCCAAATGGAAAAGACCCACAATGGGATATATATATATATATATATATATATATATATATATATATATATATATATATATATATATATATATATACAGGGCGTCCCAAAAAAATGTATACACACTTTAAATAATTATAAAGGCAGTGTTTATTAAAATACATTTCATTTTCAAAATGTAATAGAATCTACAGACATTATTTAATTGTTTTGTCAACGCCTGTTTTCAAACTGACGTCCGTTCTGGTCCAGGCACTGCTGATAACGCGAAGCAATGGAATCGCAAACATCACGAAACATTTCGTTTGGTATTTGTGTGCATTCTCGTTCAATGGCTGCTCTCAATTCAGCGACTGTTGCAGGTTTTATAGCGTAGACTTTGTCTTTTAAGTATCCCCATAAAAAAAAGTCTAGTGGTGTGAGGTCAGGTGAACGCGGAGTGTATTCTACGAAACCCCTTTGTCCAATCCACATCCACATCGTGCCAAGTACCACTCGCAATACTCCACTCCTCGGTCCGGATCATCTTCATTAATAGCATGGACTAATCTTGGAATGTAACTTTTCCATTGACAGCGCTTCAAAATGCGTTGGACATACGATTCTGAAATTCCTACCTCACGACTCGCTTGCCGCACAGATTTTCTTGGACTTTGGTGATACGTTTCCAGTACTCTTTCTTGCTTTGTGGGGCTTGTCGATGTCCGTGGTCTTCCGGAACGCTTCTTGTGGACATTCTGAACAGTTCCATCGGCTTCAAACTTATCTCTAATTCGAGTGATGGTAAGTCGCGTTGGTGGATCTGTTTGAAACTCCCTCCTAAACTGTCTTTGCACTTCAACTGCGTTTTCACACTTCCAGTAGCATTTTAGAATGAATTTCCTTTGTTCAAAGCTTAGTCTGACTGCCATTTTTAATTCTAATGGGTTTAACTTGGAAAGAAAGAAACATCAATTGAGCTATCAGCTGTTAAAGTGTGTATACCTTTTTTTGGGACGCCCTATATATATATTATATATATATATATATATATATATATATATATATATATATATATATATATATATATACATATATATATATATATATATATATATATATATATATATCAGAATGGAGCTTATTCCCCGTAAAATTTCGCTCCGCAGTATATTCACATTGACACCTCACATTGACCCGCCTTTAGTTAATTATTGATTCATAAATATGCGTGCTTTTTCATTACTGAGACACTATAAGGAATTGACGTATGCTAAATAATTATTAGCAACAGAGCAACAGCCTAATTGTGGTATGCATAATATTTCATTTTAGGACTGATGGAAATACCCCGGTGATCAGCCGATAAATATGGTGTGATTTTAATAAAATTTCTTTGCACACGATTTATATTAATAGACGGGGAAGCGATCTATCCAAAATTTTGTATATTGGGGCATAAAACCATCATGCAAGACTCAGTTCAAATTTTGAGGAGGCGAAAAATTAATTGCGCAAGCTGTTAACCCTGTTGCTTGGAGGAAATTAAATGACGAAAAATACCCAAATTTGGCTAACTTTACTAATCAATATTTATGCACTCATCAGCTCATGCTTTTCGGGAATAGTAATAATAAAAATAATAATAATAATAATAATAATAAGCAGGTTAAGAATTTCACCTGCTGTAGCAATACTTTTCTAATTGCATTTATTGAAAACAGAAAGTGGCGAACATGTACGATGTGCTTTGGTATTCGAGAGATAGATCAGTTTTCTTTTTTATTGTACGTTTTTCCATACTGTAGGATATATATATATATATATATATTTTTTTTTTCTCCTGTATGTTTTTTCTGCTGTAGAAAATACATATTTCCATTCCCCGCTGCAACAGTATCCATCGTGAGGATAGTAAGCCTTCAACATCTGAGCAATGGCCGTGCAGTCTCTATTTCGACATCCATTATTTTCTAGTAGGCAAACATCACCCTTGAAACGTGTCCATCATTTATTTTAAATAAGGTTCTTGTACCGGGTAGAGTTCAGCATATATATTCGAATAATCTGCTCGTGAAAAACGTTATTATGCCGAATGAGAGTAGAATATTAACCTTGTATTTCTCATTCCCAAAGGAAGCGGAAATTGGATAAAAGTGACGCAGACAGTCTGGATGACTTTGTGATCACCCTACCCCCAAAAAAGAGGAAAAATCTTGGCCGAATGTATGTTGGTACAAAAGTAGTAATTAAAACACACACACACACACACACACACGGGGTTGGCTCCCCAAAACGTTGTGACTTCACTGGTCATGTGTCTCACAGTATAGTCTCTAAAACATTATTAACACTGATGTTATCCATATAATAAAAATCTTATTCGTCATCAGGGGTCTCTCAGAAGAAAACTCTTCAGAACAGGATTTACTGACGACGAATATGTCTGTTGAAAAATATCGGGGTGTATCACCAGGGACTCAATCAAGAATTGTATTTGGCGATGATGACGATGATGTATTTTTTTGACTGTTCATTAAAATAAAATATATTATTATTTGTATGATTTCTCATCGTGTGAATATTTTTTAAAGTACGAAATGATGTACAGTGCTTACAAGAAGTCTCGCGCCTCTGTCTCGTCCCAAGCTAGTCTGTTAGGTATAAAATGGGCGGTCCTTATGGAAGCGGAGGTGTGTTCGGATTGGTGCACATAATTGCTCTAACCCCATCAATGACGTCCACATTATCATTGTGTTAATCACTCTATCTATTTATATATAGAGACATACTGAATATAGATATATATAGAGTATGCAGGGGATAACGTGTCTCAGTCCCAGCTATGGTAGTTGTCTTACAAATAACAGTCCCAAGTGCAAGTTACGTTAACACCTCCACATAAACTACCCTGAACTAAAATAACATACGTGAAGCCTTTACCCACAAACCATTTAAAAGGTGTGATTTAAAAGCTCTCTGTGTGTCTCTCTGTGTGTCTCTCTGTCTCTGTCTCTCTCTGTGTGTCTCTGTCTCTCTGTGTGTGTCTCTGCGTTTCTCTGTCTCTGCGTTTCTCTGTCTCTGTCTCTCTGTGTGGGTCTCTGTGTATCTCTCTGTCTCTGTCTCTCTGTGTGTGTCTCTGTCTCTCTGTCTCTCTCTGTGTGTCTCTCTGTGTGTCTGTCTCTGTCTCTCTGTGTGTCTCACTGTCTCTGTCTCTGTCTCTCTGTGTCTCTCTGTGTGACTCTCTGTCTCTGTCTCTCTGTGTTTCAACTCTGTGTGTGTGTGTCTGTGTGTCAACTCCCGACAGCCCTGTCTGTTCAGGAAACGGGTCGTGCTAGGGGGCGGTCAAAATAGGGAAGGCTCCCTCCGTGCAATGCTTTTTAATGCTAGGTCGATTAGGAACAAGTTTTGCGAGCTACGGGCGCTCTTAGCATCAGAATACCAGGATATCGTTGCTATCACCGAGTCCTGGATTCATACTGATCGTAGGGACTACGTTGGGGAGTTCGAAATTCCCGGGTATAGAATGTTTCGCAAAGACCACACCCGTGGGGAGGGGGGAGGGGTACTAATATACGTCAGAGACACGTTGAGTCCGGTTGACTGCCAGTTCCGGTCGGAACGGGAGCTGCTTGGCGTCGATCTGAATGTGGGAGGGACGAACTATAGGTTAATCTTGGTGTACAGACCTCCGCATCTCCTCCTCGAGGAGGATACAGCCCTGTACACCGAACTCCGTAGCCTGCTAGGGGATAGGGTGTGTGTAGTTTTAGGAGACTTCAACTGTCGCGGCATAAAGTGGGAAGACAGGACTGCTGATGCTGAAGAGAGGAGGCTAGTTGACTTTGCTGATGAGAACTTCCTCACTCAGTGGGTCAATGAGCCTACACGAGACGAAAGCGTTCTAGACTTAGTATTCACGACCGAAGACAACCTCGTCACTGGCCTCACCGTTGACGAATCGTTGGGCGGGAGTGATCACGGTCTGATTAGGTTCCGTGTGTGCGTCCCTCGGGTGAAGCGTAGTAACTCGAGAGGCAGTAAGCTCGATCTCAGGAGGGCGGACTTTGTTAGCCTCCGGGATAGCGTAGGTGAGATGGGGTTAGAGGTCGGCAGCGATGTTGAGGGAGTGTGGAGTGCATTCCGGGACGAGTTTATGGTACTGCAGTCTGCTGCCATACCTTCAAAACCGGTCACCCCTGCTTCAACGCAGCCTAAGTGGTTCAATCGTGACATCGCTTCGGCTATACGTTTCGCTAGCCTAACCTTCTCTCTCTGTGTGTCTCTCTCTGTGTGTCTCTCTGTGTGTCTCTCTGTCTCTGTCTCTCTGTGTGTCTGTGTGTCTCTCTGTGTCTCTCTGTCTCTGTCTCTCTCTCTGTGTCTCTCTGTCTCTGTCTCTCTGTGTGTGTGTGTGTCTCTCTCTCTCTCTCTCTCCCTGTCAGGACCTCCAACCGCTTTAGTCTCCTGTGCGCGAAGCAGGAAGACACGTTTTAATTGGGGATTCGCAGATTAGGCGTCAGGAGAAGTACTTTGCTTGTGCAAACCGAGACAGGAGGAAGGTAAGGTGCTTACCCGGTCGGGGAACGGCGCACATAAGAAAGGAATTAGAGAAGTGCGATGGCTAGTCTGAGGACTGCGATCGTTGTCCATGCTGGTGGCAACGACTTGTTCCTCAAAGGCGGTAGGGTAGGTTCAACGGAAGGGATCATCACCGAGATCATGTCTCTTGCGGATGATCTGAAATTTAAGACAGACAGGGGAATGTTGATGGGTATTTTACCGCGGATGAATGCCAGTGACCACGCGCTCAGTAAGGTAATTGGCATCAACGAGAGGGTGCAAGATTTCTACGTCCCACTGGGCGTGAGGTTTGTTGACCCGTTCGACGCGTTTTCGGGTAGGTGGGACCTGTATCAGAGGGATGGTGTCCACCTCAATGTCAGGGGTAAAGGTGTGCTAGGCACGCTGCTTGACCGGCACCTATATCGTATGGTGAGGTCGAGTCCGGGGAGAGATGATGGGCCCCCACCGGGGAGGGATGATGATGAGCCGGTGGCGGACGTACCTTCAACTGAAGGGTGCGTCCAGGTACAGGTGGGTGACCCTCCTTCCACGTTGGAGGGGGCTCAGGCTCCTGCGGAAGTTGTCCCCTCGTTAGTGAGGGGCTCTTCAACTCCCAACAGCCCTGGCTGTTTGGGAAACGGGTCGTGCTAGGGGGCGGTCAGAATAGGGAAGGCTCCCTCCGTGCAATGCTTTTTAATGCTAGGTCGATTAGGAACAAGTTTTGCGAGCTACGGGCGCTCTTAGCATCATAATACCAGGATATCGTTGCTATCACCGAGTCCTGGATTCATATTGATCGTAGGGACTACGTTGGGGAGTTCGAAATTCCCGGGTATAGAATGTTTCGCAAACACGCACCCGTGGGGAGGGGGGTGGGGTACTAATATACGTCAGAGAGACGTTGAGTCCGGTTGACTGCCAGTTCCGGTCGGAACGGGAGCTGCTTGGCGTCGATCTGAATGTGGGAGGGACGAGCTATACGTTAATCTTGGTGTACAGACCTCCGCATCTCCTCCTCGAGGAGGATACAGCCCTGTACACCGAACTCAGTAGCCTGCTAGGGGATAGGATGTGTGTAGTTTTAGGAGACTTCAACTGTCGCGGCATAAAGTGGGAAGACAGGACTGCTGATGCTGAAGGGAGGAGGCTAGTTGACTTTGCTGATGAGAACTTCCTCACTCAGTGGGTCAACGAGCCTACACGAGGCGAAAGCGTTCTAGACTTAGTATTCACGACCGAAGACAACCTCGTCACTGGCCTCACCGTTGACGAATCGTCGGCGGGAGTGATCACGGTCTGATTAGGTTCCGTGTGTGCGTCCCTCTGGTGAAGCGTAGTAACTCGAGAGGCAGTAAGCTCGATCTCCGGCGGGCGAACTTTTTTAGCCTCAGGGATAGCGTAGGAGAGATGGGGGTAAGAGGTCGGCGGCGATGTTGAGGGAGTGTGGAGTGCATTCCGGGACGAGTTTATGGTGCTGCAGTCTGCTGCCATACCCTCAAAACCGGTCACCCCTGCTTCAACGCAGCCTAAGTGGTTCAATCGTGACATCGCTTCGGCTATCCGAAATAGGAAAGTAGCACGAAGGTGCTGGCCTGGATAGTGTTCGATGTACCGCGACAGTCGTTGCAGATAGAATAGACAAACTGAGCGCGTTTAAGGCTCCTGCGCCAGACCAGTTTCTCCCCAGAGTGTTGTGAGAAGTGCGCGACCAGGTGGCTCCCCACCTGGCTACAGTATTCAACAAATCGTTGGAGACGGGCCAGGTGCCTGGTGACTGGAGGGAAGCCAACGTGACCCCTATCTGTAAGAAAGGGGATCACGAAAGTCCAGGGAACTATCGTCCCATTAGTCTTACCTCAGTTGTAGGTAAATTATTAGAGGGAATAATAGCGGATAGGATCGTTGACCATTTGGATTCCTACAAGCTGCTTGGGGACTCCCAACATGGGTTTAGACGGCATAGGTCGTGTCTCACCAACTTGCTCGAGTTTTTCCACGTCATGTTGAGTGAGTATGATAAGAGTAGGGCGATTGATATACTTTATCTCGACTTTCAGAAAGCCTTTGATAAGGTACCTCACCGCCGGCTAGTAATTAAAGGGGCTAGTTCGGGTTGGGCCTCGGTCACTAGTGGGGTTCCTCAGGGTTCCGTTTTGGGGCCGCTGTTGTTTATCATTTACATAAATGATATCGACGGTGACATCGTCAGTCGGATCGCCAAATTCGCTGATGACACCAAGCTTGGGGCCAATGTTGGGACGCCTGAAGCGATCGAGGAACTGCGTGCGGACCTAGGTAGGATAGGAGAGTGGTCCAAAAAATGGAAAATGCCGTTTAACTTGGGTAAAAACGGTTTAGGACTAGTGTGTGTGGGAATTACTTTACGTATAAGATCTGTGACACGTGGAACAGGTTACCTTCAGAAGTTGTGAACAGTTCCTCTGTGGATCAGTTCAAGAAAAGGTTAGACCAAATCTTGCACACTATTTGAGTGTGTACAAAATTTTCCCTGGCACCCGTTGCCATTGGTACCTCCTCGGTATGAGCCACAAGGCCTTTTGAGGTACTTCTTTTCCTTGTAATTCCTTGTAACTCTCTCTCTCTCTGATCACACCGCATGGCAATGTATCCATATAACGTTAATTATAACCGAAACTCGAGAAAATATACTCTCTGCCTTCCGCTCTACTCCAAATCCTTTTCTCTTAGTGACCTGTTAATACAAACTAATCTATCATATTTTGCGACTTTTTAACTCTGGTAGGATTCAATTCCATTCCTATAGTGTAAGAGGTACTTAAATTCATGTGTGTATTATGCCATATAATGTGCGTAATAAATAATCATTTTTAAATAGTTGGAGCGTTCAAGGTCATCTGTAATAATCTATAGACTACCCCTCAAGCCCACTCTCAACACTTAGATTCCCCTAAGACACAGGCGTCTTCAAGTAACATGAATGCTTAGAGATTTAAGGTGTTAGATTCCATATTATATAATTTATGTGCTAGGTTTAAGAACGCTGGCATTGAAGGATGGAAGGAGGGACAGTAAAAGCGATAATAGGTTTAATGAAGGAAGTGGAATGAGGATGGAGGTAAGCGTTGCTATGTCGAAGGAAACGAGGTTGGGTGGGGTTATTTACTATGACAGAGTAGTCATGAGTAGTTATGGAAATAAAATATGATTATACTGTTGATGGCTGACTATATTCAGTTGGGATATAAACTATTGCTGACAATCTTTGGATCCTTGGCTTTTAAGACGAATTTTTTATGCATATGTTCAACAAAATAGGAAATTGGCTGATTATTATTACCATTCGAAGGGTTGGTACCCTTCACAACCGAAATCAATTTCAGAAGGGGTGCATGGTATCCTCATTTCCTTTATCATCCCAGCACGCTTCACATAAGCCATTTACACAAAGCTGGAAAGGCCGTCTGTGCACCACGAGACGACCCAGGCAATGCGGGGAGCAATGGTGACATTGCATGAATATGGTGTGCCAATAAGAGAAATATCAAGACGACTAGACGTTCATCGAAGCACTGTGGAACGGTGGATTCATCGGTATGAAGCAGAAAACTCAATCGCTACTTTGCCGAGGTCTGGTCCTCCGCGTTCAACATCTCAAGAGGAAGATGCTGCGATTATTAATCATGCCAGAGAGCACCCGTTTGTTCCAGCGACGCATATTTACAGACCCCTGAACCTTCGTTGGAGCGCAAATACAGTGAACAACAGACTTCGCGAGGCAGGGTATTTTTCTCGCCGTCCAGCTATAAAACATGCATTGACGATTGAGCATAAAGAGGCGCGGATGGGATTTGCCTTGCAATACTTGCCGCAGGAAGAAGAATTCTGGAGAAAAGTTGTGTACTGTGACGAAAAAACATTTTCAACAGATAGTCATGGTTCCCTGCATTGTTGGAGGCAGCGAAGAAAACGCTATGAAGAAGGAAATGTTTTCCCGAGCAAACGTAGTGGTCTCATCAATCTCGGTGTGTGTGTGAGGCTGGATGTCTGGCTATGGTGTCGGAGAATTGACTCAAGTAGATGGACGCTTTACTGGACAGCAATATTGCCAGATACTGGAAGAGGTGCTGCTACCCAGTGTTCGTGCGTATCTGGTTCCAGCACCGGAACCATTTTACTTAATGGAAGATAACAGTCCCATTCATAGGAGTAATGTTGTGAGAGCGTGGTAAGAAGATCACCCAGAAATTATTAATCTAATTCTGCCACCACGTTCTCCTGATTTGAATCCGATTGAAAACATTTGGGCAATAATGATTAACGAATGGGAGCAACGCAATGAAAGAACATTTGAAACACTTTTAGCTCACACGAGTAATAGTTGGGAGAGCTTACGCCGAACACCAAACATTCCCTACAATCTGACCTCTTCTATGCCGTAACGATTGCAAAAAATTATTGATGCTGGTGGAAGCTATACGAAATACTGATGTTAAAGCTATGACGTAAATGTGTATCGAATATATGTTTATGTTAATATAGAATTTTATTATATTTTTATGTTTGACACCTATAAAAGTATATATTGTGACCATGAAAGAACTTTACTTATCCTTAGTTAGAATCTTTTCTTGCAATGTCTACGCTCGTGGAGATGATAATATATGCATTGTTGAAACAAACTATGAGAAGGTAATAGCTTCAGGAAAAAAATAAAAACTGGCAACATCGAGGTCATCACATGTTTATGGGAATTGTCATATGATATGCTACCAATAAACTCTTATATACTACTATACAGGGTGGGCGGAGAGTAGCTCCCTATTTTGGATTGGTAAAAAAATACGTATATTATCCATTTATTTCAGAAGAAATAATATGAAAAGGTAGGCATACATGGTAGGTTTTCTCTAAAATTCAATGTGGGCTCCAACTCTTTCCACCAGCTTCTGGAGCCGCCCAGGAATGGCGTCCACTGACTTTAGCAGGAACTCCGGCGGGATGGAGGACATGACTTCCCGAATTCGGTCCTCCAGTTCTTCCAATGTCCTCGGTTTGGTGCGGTAGACTTCTTCCTTTACCCACCCCCAAAGAAAGAAGTCGCACGGTTACCGCTGAAAAACGGCAGAATCGGTTCAGTGTAACGGTGTGGTGTGGTATGACCTCAGATCAGGTTGTGGGCCCGTTCCTTCTGCGCAACACCATGAATGCTGAGCGGTACCTTGCTATGTTGCGAAACGAGGTCTGGCCGGTTGTCAGCACATGGGAGAACATCGACGATCTGATATTTATGCAAGATGGCGCCCCTCCGCACTTCGCTCTTGTTGTCCGTGAGTGGCTGGATGCCCACTTCCCTGGGCGTTGGATGGGTCGTCGTGGTCCACATCAATGCCCAGCCAGGAGCCCCGACTTGACACCGTGCGACTTCTTTCTTTGGGGTGGGTAAAGGAAGAAGTCTACCGCACCAAACCGAGGACATTGGAAGAACTGGAGGACCGAATTCGGGAAGTCATGTCCTCCATCCCGCCGGAGTTCCTGCTAAAGTCAGTGGACGCCATTCCTGGGCGGCTCCAGAAGCTGGTGGAAAGAGTTGGAGCCCACATTGAATTTTAAAGAAAACCTACCATGTATGCCTACCTTTTCATATTATTTCTTCTGAAATAAATGGATAATATACGTATTTTTTTACCAATCCAAAATAGGGAGCTACTTTCCGCCCACCCTGTATATAGTATACTATATTACGTAATAATTACGATGAACAAATCAAATGCAAATTTCTCTGATTCACGGCCCACCAGTCTTGCTTTAGACTAATGACTTTCATAAGATGGAATAGGTTTAACATAGTTTGTTTAATAGGTTACCACTTAAAACAATGGATAAACTATCTATTAGTGAGACGACCGTGACTTCCTCGAAATGCGAGCGCGTGAGAGGTTCACTGAGGAATTTGGTCATTAGATTCTTCACGTAGGATATATATCACAAACAACAATATTGATAACAATTCCCAACAATTATTTAATATCAATCATTGCATTTGAGCAAATAATTTAGACCTGCGTCAAAATAACTTAGGTATCATGCCATGATTTGGGATATTTGCCGAATTAATCGTTCTCTATAGTCTACAGTATATATTGAGACGGTATAATGTGATGCCCAGCTAATATTATGATGACTGGGATTGCTCCATAACCATCCCAACATCCCGAAACTTGCTCCATTCTGCTTCTTAATCATTTGTATTTTAAACACTAAAATGTAGCAGAAGTGACATAATAATGGACGTCATTGATTGTGTTAGAGCAGTTATGTGCACCAATCCGAACACACCTCCGCTGCCATAAGGACCGCCCATTTTATACCTAACAGACTAGCTTGGGACGAGACAGAAGCGTGAGACTTCTTGTAAGCACTGTACCTTAAACAACTGTTGGTTATGCAATCCTGGAAAGGTAACGTTCTAATTACTGCGCATTCGTAAGGCATTTGTAAGCTAAAAGCTCGAGGTGATTGCTTCTTGGGAGATACCTATTTGGATCTCAAAGATAGAGTTCGAAGAAATGTATTCTTCCTCGGTTGGTCCACCGTGGAATTTTCTCCATCCCATGAGGATTAGAAGGAATGTCTCGTACATGATAACAGTTAATGAGAAAGGAAGAATTTGTAAGAACGAGTTAAAAGTGTTCTACACGGAATATGCTGATGTAGAATTTTTTGGTGAATCTATACTCTTTACCAATTTATAGGTTAAAATAAACTAGTTTCAACTGTTTTTAAAATATGACTGAAGAAAACTCTTAAAATACAGCATTTACTTTCTCGAATGATACTATAAAAATAATAAATTTAATATAATAAATTTAAATAGTTTTCTATGGTCCTAAAAAGTTTTAATTTTTATGATTACCCGAACTAAAACAATAAACTGAAATCACGCCCACACTTGTCAGAAATCCATCATTCAAGAATCAGAAAAGAATTTTCATCCTTTTATTATACAGTAAGTACACGATAAATCACTTGTGTACTCACATACCTCCTATATACGTCTATAATTACTAGGGTTTCTTTCAGGGATCCCGGCTATTTTTATTGGATTTGAAAATCCCGAAAATTGGACAAATATCCCGGGAAATCCCGGAATTTTAAAATTACTTAATTTATTTTTCATTGATTTATTTGTTTTTTCTTTTGTTATTAGAAGGCTCTTGGGTAGAATTAAAGAAAACTGCATAATATTTACCACATTTTATTCTACTTTTCTGCTTTCTTAAATGAACACCTACTAGCATTAGCACTTAGAGCAATCTAAAAGTGAGCCCGTATGCCAAAAACTGGCCGAGGGAATGTCGCTAGCGCTGCGTATAATACAAGGAACCGAGTCTTAATATACTATCTAGCGATCGCAGGCAACTCATCTTGCTCATAGTTTAAGCAAGCATTTGAAGCAAGAACTGCAGTTATTAGAGACAATAGGGAACAGAGCTTCAAACATCATGAATTTATTTGATGCACTGAAAACCATTCCGCCAACCTCTGTTGAATCAGAAAGAGCCTTTTCTGCAGCAGGTTTATTTATCACCAAGTTGAGAACTCGTCTTAGTGATAGAAGTATCGATTGTTTATGTTTTTTAAGAAGCTATTTTAAAAATGTTGATTGACTCTTTAAATATTTTAAGATAAAATATTTTAAAATAAAAGGATGAAATTATTTTTTCTAATGAAGTTTATTTTATTTTTATTTTTTTGTATTGGCTAAATATTTTAAGATAAAATATGTTGAGATAAAAGGTATAAATTATTTTTTTTGAATGAAGTTTCTTTTTCTTTTTCTTTTTTTATTTTCAAATACACTTAATTATAATTAAAGGAATATAATATTTTAGCCTTTTATTTGTCCTCTGCAGATGAATAGCATGATAAATATTATGGTTAATAAATAATAAATAGCTACCACTGATTGGTAAACTCAATTCAAGTATTACAATGCAAAAGTGGTCATCTAGGCATAAGTAATTGGTTATCTCAATTCTAAAAGGGTATTTTATCACTGAACAATAAAAAAAATTACCATTCTCTTAACTGGAATTGGCTTCATTTTTCCGGGAATTCCTGGGATTTCCCGGGGTGAAGAAAGCTGCATATAAGGAGAAACCCTAATAATTACTCATATTTGTTGATACAATACTTAAAACTTGTCCGATGTGGACTAATGAATCTCTAACAAAGTTATGACTGACCTATTAGACTAAAAACAATTAATTTCTTAAATTTGATTTTTGTAAAACTAGTTTTCAAATTCACTACTTTTAAATCCTTAATATTAAAGTGTGATGTTAAATTTCAATTAGAAATGTTTTTCTTCACTCTTTAATCCAACTTCTTCCTCACTGAGTTCCCAAAGTTTCTTTGAGAGTCCCGGATCTCGAGCTTTTTTAGAGGTTTCTGTAATCTAATTGAAAGGGGGATTACGATAATTTTCAACTCTTCCTTTGTAAATCTTCTACATTAAAATCTCTAAATTGTTGTTATTGAACAAACGACTCTCACATTCAAACAAGATTTTTTCTTGTCATATTTGCAAATACAAGGTAGACTGGTCTTAACGTTAAAATAATTCTAACTAAACTTTCCACACAAAGATCCTCTCCTTACCTTGCAGTCGCTGAAATATTCGCCAGTTATTTTCTCCACTTCATCGGAAACAGCGAGGTAAATCGTCGTTTGAGCGCCTAACTGGGGACTCTGTTAGAAAACAGGAAACCTTATCAAACGAGTTATTCAATACATTTTTCATACAAAAGTTCGTTAAGAAAGATGGAGGAGTATACAAACCTATGATGATAATAATAATAGTGATTTGTAATAAATTTAATAAATGGCTCAGAGATAAGTGTCTGTAACGAACATTGTTAATATAGCATTTTTATAAATATTTCTAATTAAACCTAATATAGCAAGTTTTTTTAATATAGTCGTTTAGGAAAGATAAATTAAAGATTGCAACGGTTTTTATATTTTTTTGTGGGTGTTTCTGTTGGGAATGGGGATAGTAGTATGGGCGAAAAATGGGAGAGTGCAATGCAATGTTGCAAATGGTGATCAGTGTTGCAAAGGGGAAGTGTTGCAAGAGGTTGTGTAACAAAGGAGAGAGGGGTTTTTGCAACAAGTCAATGCTCCAAAGGGGGAGGGGGTTCTGCAACAAGGGGAGGGGTTTTCCCCCAAGCTGCAATGGGAGGGAGCTTTGGGGGAAGAAGGGAGGATGACCTACCCCCAAAGGGGTAAACTTAACTGGAGGGAGAGAAAGGAAAAGGAGGAGGGTCTTTGAGGGAGAAGGTGGGATGTCCTCACCCCAAAAGGGAAACCTAACCTAAGCCTTAACCTAAGAAGGAGAGAGGGGTGTTCGCCTGGCTCCAGCCAGACGCATAATGAGAGTTCATCCGAGCGCCCGCTGTCTTATAAGGTATAAATCAGCCAGTTGGCTTAAGTAGCCAGTCGGCTTAAAAGGCTTAATCTGGCTTAGAAGGCGTAAATGGCTTGTTCAGTTGTACATTATTAGGGTTGAGTTGCCAGATTGCGCTAATTATTTAATTAAAGCATATACTCTTGACACTTGGCTTAGAAATCGGCCAGTCGGTTTAGGCGTAACCAGCCATTTGGTATACATACAATTAAATAATAATATCGTTTATACATACAACCAAAGGATTAAATAAAACACCATTACATCATTCTGTTATTTATACGAATTATTGGGATCAATTTCACGAAATATATAGAAAATAAATATATAATATTTCATTCATTACAAACGATGGACTATATATGATAAAAAAATAAAAAATAAAAATAGTATATGAAATACGAACGCGGAATATATATATATAATAAAAAAATAAAATAAAAATAATATATGAAATACAAAACGATCGAGTATAACCATCAATATAATAGTACAGGAGAAATATATATATATATATATATATATGTATACACAATTATATTAAATAATTAAATATATTGAAAATAAATATACATCAAAATACATACACTTTATGTCCTACCGCGCTTAACTAAAACACTAAACTCGAACGTAATCGAGTCTACAGTCACATCATTATTGTTTTGCACTACGCAGTAAATACGTTTTAAAATTATTTCACCGCTCAAGATATAGGGATGCCTATACTCGATGTAAATGGCCTTAATATTGTTCAATACTATTTCTGTGCCCACTTTATATTCGGTTGGCAAGTTATCTTTAAACACGACTAGATCATTATTAAATACAAGTTTATAAACTCTCTTTTCCAACCGAGGGTTTATTCTTACTGATCCGAGCTTTTCAACCATGAACTCTTCACACTGCATTGCGGCAGTTGAAATAATCTTCTAAGTCATAACGACAGTAGCTCATTATATAAAGAAATAGTTCTTCAGGGTGAACGGTGTAGGTGAGCTCAGCCCTGTACCGCTCAAGTGCTTTGTACCAAAGTTCATGATATTTCAAAGAGTCTAAACCTTTTAAATAAGCATCCAGCTCTCGACCATTCTCGCCTTGTTCAGTCCTACACTCGGTAAACCCAACGACCAGAGCGGTGTATGCGTATTCGAGAACCGTATCAAAATAAAGCATATCCGTAACACGCGCGTCTAATATAGGCTTCAGCTTGTGGAAACTGATGATTTCAAACATTCTGTCGAGGATGAAACGGTTTCTCGTAGGGACAAGAACATTATTATCAGAAGCATTCTTCCACATGAGTCATATGTCAATGCATGACTGATCGTTATTTATACACAACGTACAAACAATGGCATATGAGGGGCTATCACTAATCTGCTCTCTTCTTGTACCTACACCTGCAGGTATTGTATAACGATCCTCACTCCACTTCTCAACAACCACGAAGACTATTAATCTCCACAACACTTAAATAAACAACATTCCGTTTACCAGAGTTTGTTTGTCTACAAGTCTTTTCCAGTACATAGTTAATGGCACCGGTTTTACGCCTAAATACGCGCAATGACTTCGTCACGGACACATGCTGCTCAAAGGAAGTTCCATCGTATTTGAGGAGTGCACGTCAACTCGGTTCAAGCTCTGAGATGACTGTGAGCCACAGGCGAGCGGATCGGCTCGACGGGAGGAGTGTGTCACACCATAAGCCGATGAATCGTGTACGGCGTTGTTCCAACGTGAATACTTTAACCCATTATACTCGGTAGGTGTTTTAAGAAATTTCCCGACTCATGAAGCAACATATATATATATACACACACACACAGTGTTTAAAGTGTGTATTGTTATTTTGTGTGCATTTTTCTTTTATTGCTAATTAAATATACTAGCGTGAAAGTACGAATTAATTTTAATTGTAAACAAATGACTAAAGGATTCCTCTTCTTGATTTCGCAGAATTTTCTTTATAAAAAAAAATATAGAAAGTATATAGAAAGGATTGTCAAAAGTAAATAGACACTTTCGGTTTGTCTTTAGAGTAAATGAAAGCGATTCAGCTCTCTCGAATTATAGGTAAGTTAAATATTATTCTTATAGTTTGTTATCGGAATAATGTACAACATAAAGAATCCTGTGTATTTCTTTTATTATTAATATTGGTGTTTTGTTTAATTCTTTTGCAAGCCATGGATTGTTTGTCAAATGTATTACTTTTAAATATTGGGATTCATTTTGCGTCTAAATATATTGTAATAATTCGAGCAATTGTGGAGAATGTTTTCCTGTCTCTTGTGGGCAATGTGAAGCTTTCGCTTTGTTAACTATATTGAGAAGACACAGAGGAATGACAAAAGTAAATTGACACTATCGGTAATTTACTTATTTATTATATTACTAAAGAAAAATTATTTGCATCTGAAAGAAAGTTCAAATATTTTTAAAAGTTTTTCCGAGCGAGTTACTGTAAGATTTTCTTTTAAATATTAATGCACAATTTAAAGAGTCTAGTCAGCAGTGGTGCACAAACATTTTTGATGTGAGGGCCAAACCAACCATCTGTTTTATGTGTAGGGGCCAGATATATAGATATTCTATTTTTTATAAATATGCATTTTTATAACCAGGGGTAATATTTCAGATTTTTCTTTGGGTAGCTACCCTTTTCATGTGAAAAATGTGAATTGAAAAGACCCGTGGGGGCCACATTTGGCCCGTGGGCCAGGGTTTGTGTATCACTGGTCTAGTGTATTTCTTGTGGGGTTCGTTTAAATGTATTGAATTAATTCGAGCAATTAAGGAGAACGTCTCTCTTGCCTTTACTAAATAAGTAATTAAATTAAATGTGGTGTCTAGTAAACCTGCATATATAAATAATTAAGTAGTGGCCTCTGGAAACTCATCTATAAATAAATAAATAAATAGTTTTTTTGACAACTCACCCTAATAAGGTACATCTGAACATAATTAAATTATATAGGGATATCTGGCAACTCATCTAAATAAAAATTAAAATAAATGGTGCAATCTACAGTAGCAACTCACCCTAAGAAGGTACACCTGAACATAATTAAAATATATAGGGGTATCTGGCAACTCACGACTCTCTATATAACAGCTGCGGATCCCCTGGACGCTCATTATGCGACGGTCACCGGTGGAATAAAAAACTCTCTCCTCTCGCCTTCTTAGGCTAAGGCTTAGTTTAGGGTTTCCCTTTGCGGGGTGAGGACTTCCCACCTTCTCCCCAAAAGATCCTCCTCCTTCTCCTTCCTCTCCCTCTCTTAGGTTAAGGTTACCCCTTTGGGGGAAGGTCATCCTTCCTTCTCTCCCCAAAGCTCCCTCCCCCCTTCAATGCAGCTTGGGGGATAACCCCTCCCCTGTTGCATACTCCCTCTCCCCTTTGCAGCATTGACTTGTTACAAGACCCCTCCCCCTTTGCTGCATAACCTCTTGCAATATTGATCAATATTTTCAACATTACAATAACGCATTGCACTCTCCCATTTTGCGCCCATGCTACTGAGGACAAGAGCTGTTCCTTGGGGGGTGAAGTTGAGGAAAACTCTCTACAAGGATGCCATGCCATAAGATCCTACATACAGGGATTTGAATTCTAGATTTTGTTCACTCAGGATCACAGGTTTTTGGGGCTCTCAAAATTTTGTAAGTATAGCTTGTCAGTTTAATGTTAATGGTAAATTACCAGAATCTCTCTTTCTCTCGGTGCTGTTTTATGTAATAACGTTCGCCCTTACCCTAAAGGCTTGAAATCCATAACGAACTTAGTTATTTTAATAAACATAAAATCCAACCGGTAACTTATTTCGTCAATCTTTAAGGTTGTGTCAGTGAAAAAGTCGGCTGGTAAAGCTGGACAGATACTCATTTATCTGTTGCACTGTTAATGCCAACTAGGCCTTTTAATAAATTAAATACTACAACCTTACCTTACAACCTTACAAAGGTTCCGCGTGATGATTCCTCATTTTGCGAAGGACAAGCTTGTCGCCCTTCCTCTCTAATAATAATAATACCCCGACTAAATGCTTCTGTTCTGTTAAGTACATGAAGATTTCGAGGTATTTTTTTTTGTAGTAACCTATACGAAGATATTTTGAGGATGAAGGCATGATAATGGGAGGGTCAGAAACTGGAGCAGCGGTCAGGCTAACGAATGAGGACCATTGCGCTAATTCCTGGATTGTTATTATTATTATTATTATTATTATCATTATCATTATTATTATTAGCATAATTACAGCATTATTACAGCTTAAGTTTACAGCCGCCTCGGGAGACACTATGGCAGCTTAGGTGATTTTTGTTAAAATTACACTGAAAATGGTTCCTTAATAGTAAAGGGAAAATCTTTTCGATTTGTTTGATTAAGGATACTTTTATTTCTCTAAGAGAAAATTTCCTATCACTTAAGAAAAATATTTAGTTAGGTTTAAGTATGTTAATCTGGAGGTCACGTGGTCGAGTCTTGGCCTGGGACTCGGAACTTTAGAATTCACCGATTTAACGTTATTCATTGGGCGAACTTGCGAGGCAAGAACTTTATATTTCCGTATGAATAACTAACGAGTACGAAAAGGAGAATGGTTGATAGCATTCACATCGCTATTTCGTGTTTGTATAATAAACATTGCACTAATTTGGTAAAACAGAAATCATTAACAAATAAAGTACATATCACAGATATATATAATTACTTCACATGAAAATAACACATTGTAAATGCAAAAACTTCACTTTTTCTACGTGAAGGTCAAAATATGATAATAAAAACCCACTCTAATAGACAGAGTTTATTTTCACAACAGTTTCGATGTCCACTGGCATCCTCTTCTGGTGGATACAGAAAAACGAATGAACCAAAACCAAGAGGGAAAACAGTCCAGAGACCTTTAAGAAATTCGCACCTAGATTAGATCCCGTTATCCCGACACTGGAAGGGCATTTTTATTAAAGGGACCCGCTTATAAATACATTCGCATAAATTTAAAACTATCTTCTTGTTCTATTCATATAGATTCTATTATTTTACATAATTATTAAATTTATTATTAAATTTGTTACATTTAATATTGTATTATTATTTATTACAGAAATTATAAATTTATTATTACATTGATTATTACATTGTTGTTTATTATACAAAAATTGTAAACTGAAAAACAAATGAAAGAAGGGCGAGAAGGAAACAATCAAGAGACCGTTACGGATAGATTAGGTCCTGTTCTTCCGACACTGGAAGGGCATTTTTTTATTAAAGGGACCCGCTTATAAGTACATTCGCATAAATTTAAAGCCATATAGGTACTTGTTCTGTACATACAGATTCTATTATTTTTTTTTTACATAATTATTACATTTATTATTCAATCTATTACATTTAATATTGCATTATTATTTATTACAGAAATCATAAATTTATTATTACATTGATTATTACATTGTTATTTATTATACAGAATTTGTTCTCCCGACACCGGAAGGGCATTTTTTATTACAGGGTCCCGCTTATAAGTACATACGCACAAATTAAAACTTATTATGCAGAAAGTGTTCTCCCGACACCGGAAGGGCATTTTTTTTTTTTTTTTTTATTACAGGGTCCCGCTTATTAGTAAATACGCACAAATTAAAACTATCGGACCTAGTATGTTTCATGGACTGCTCTCGATTTTCCTACGAAATTGCAAACAAGGGCAGTCGATGACCCTGATTTTGTTTCTGCAATCGGTTTTCTTGAGAAACCTAACCTAACCTAACCGAGTTTCTTATACTATTGTTTTTTGCAAGATATCGCACTAATTCTTGTCATTTTTTGTGAATTTGTATGGCGTAAGCGCCACACCAGCTCGGACTTATTCAAAAAGATGTTGGAGTGTATTGCGTCGTTTCAGTAAATAAATTTATTCAATATCTAATAACATTTTTCTTTATCATTTCTCAAGAAAACCGATTGCAGAAACAAAATCAGGGTCATCGACTGCCTTTGTTTGCAATTTCGTAGGAAAATCGAGAGCAGTCTATGAAACATACTAGTCCCAAACTATCTTCTTGTTCCATACCGATTCAACTATTTTGACATAATTACTGCATTTATTATTGCATTTACATTTTTCTTAACATTTATTATTATTACCTTTACACTAATTACACTTATGTTAGAACCCGTTCACCCGACTCCGTAAGGGATTTTTTGACCAAGAATCTCATTCAAGGGTCTAACTTTTAGGTACCCTCGCACAAATTAAAATTATCTTCTTGTTCTATACACACAGATTCTATTATTTTCCTTTTGACATAATTATTACATTTATAAAGTACTTTACTTGATTCCCAATCTATAGCATGATTATTTTGGCTGGCGTGATAAAAAATAGCATTATTAGTATTACAACTTCTGAAGGCATATTTGTGTTCCTTAATACGGGTTACAAAATATCCTGAGTGGTTTATCAGAAAGGCGTATTTTAAAGCCAGAAAATCTTTTTATGCCCCTCGGGAACCTTCAGTTAACCAAAAACAATATGTGAGTTTGCCTTACATTGCCGGCTTAGAAAGAGTTAAACCGTTGACGAAAGATTTTAAGTTTGCTTTGCCGTTCAAATATTCGTCTACCGTGAAAAGTAAATTGGTTAGGAATAACAAGCCTGTGTCTACAGCATTCCCTGTAAAAGTTGTGATTTAGTATACGTAGGAGAAACTGGAAGAAATATTGCAACCCATATTAAGGAATACAAATATGCCTTCAGAAGTTGTAATACTAATAATGCTGTTTTTTATCGCGCCAGCCAAAATAATCATGCTGTAGATTGGAAATCAAGTAAAGTACTTTATAAATGTAATAATTATGTCAAAAGGAAAATAATAGAATCTGTGTGTATAGAACAAGGAGATAATTTTAATTTGTGCGAGGGTACCCATAAGTTAGACCCTTGAATGAGATTCTTGGTCAAAAGATCCCTTACGGAGTCGGGTGAACGGGTTCTAACATAAGTGTAATTAGTGTAAAGGTAACAATAATAAATGTTAAAAAAAAATGTAAATGCAATAATAAATGCAGTAATTATGTCAAAATAGTAGAATCGGTATGGAACAAGAAGATACTTTTAATTTGTGCGTATGTACTTATAAGCGGGACCCTGTAATAAAAAATGCCCTTCCGGTGTCGGGAGAACAATTTCTGTATAATAAATAACAATGTAATAATCAATGTAATAATAAATTTATGATTTCTGTAATAAATAATAATGCAATATTAAATGTAATAGATTGAATAATGAATATAATAATTATGTAAAAAAATAATAATAGGATCTCTATGTACAGAACAAGTATATAGCTTTAAATTTATGCGAATGTACTTATAAGCGGGTCCCTTTAATAAAAAAATGCCCTTCCAGTGTCGGAAGAACAGGACCTAATCTATCCGTAACGGTCTCTTGATTGTTTCCTCCTCGCCCTTCTTTCATTTGTTTTTCAGTTTACAATTTTTGTATAATAAACAACAATGTAATAATCAATGTAATAATAAATTTATAATTTCTGTAATCAATAATAATACAATATTTAATGTAACAAATTTAATAATAAATATAATAATTATGTAAAATAATAGAATCTATATGAATAGAACAAGAAGATACATAGTTTTAAATTTATGCGAATGTACTTATAAGCGGGTCCCTTTAATAAAAATGCCCTTCCAGTGTCGGGATAACGGGACCTAATCTAGGTGCGAATTTCTTAAAGGTCTCTGGACTGTTTTCCCTCTTGTTTTTGGTTCATTCGTTTTTCTGTATCCACCCGAAGAGGATGCCAGTGGGCATCGAAACTGTTGTGGAAATAAACTCTATGTATTAGAGTGGGTTTTATTATCATAACACATTGTAAATTAACCCCTTCAGCAACAAGGACAATAACAGATTTTTTTCTTATTTAATTTTAGAATGTCTTGAGACTCATTGAGGCGCTGGACGAGGTACCAAGCATATAATTAGGGATTTAAGCCTCCAAGCTAACAAAATCTAAATACATTTTTATTAATGAATTTTTTTTACTTCCCAGAAAATTGCCCAAAGGTACTGAAAGGATTAACAACAACACTGCAGGGCGCCACACTGGTTGTAAAGACTTCTCCATCACGTGTGCGACAAACGCTACACCAAGACCACTCTATGACTTTCCATTTATCCAAAACTCATGCATGCAACTTGAACACATGAACAGGAGAATATGGCTGAAGTTTTATGTACACTATTATATTGAAAAGACTGCAAAACTAAAACCCAGTTCCAAGAAATTTGTGCTGTTCTGCGATTATTAGCGTAGTAGGGTGTCTCGAATTTTTCAACTTTCAAATTCCAAATATGAGGGGTGCTAAAATTTGCAGCATGACTTAGGAATTCTAAAGATATTTTTGTTAATTTAATATAATTTAGTTTTGCTTGGTAAGAAGCTACATAAAAATAGTGACTTTTTTGACTTTTTTGTGGAATTATATAATAATTATTATATTAATAATTATATATGCTGTATATATAATGCACTGCTGTTTTTGCTTATTTCACAGGTTGAAACATATTCATCAGTGTGCTGAAGATTACTTGTCCGTCAGTGCTACCATCCTAACCAGTGGGAATTGACCTACAATGGCTTCTAAAAGGAGGACAAGACTGGGGACATTCACACATATGAGCAACCTAATTGGAACTGGTAGAGAGTTGTTGCCCTCTGAACTCCCAACTCTGCGAGACGTTCTGAAATATGGGCTACTGCTAAGAGAACAAAGTGGTGAGGATGTGAGAAACTACCCAGCAGCCAGTCTTGCAAAGGACATTTACCCTAAAATGCTTGAAAAGTGGGAACGAGCAAACAGTTCTTTTGTAGCCCCCGTTGTAAATTCACGAGTCACAATCTTAAACAAGATCCAAGAGAGCTGGGAGCAGGCCAAAAACATATCTCTTGGGAGAGGAAAGCTACATGTCAAAGAGGCTTTCATTGCAAAACTTGACAAGCTTTTTGACATCCTCAGTTGCAAGTGTAAAATTGTTCTCTGCTCTGAATTTGGCTGCCTTGCAGATGCTGGTTGCAAAAACGAAACTCACATTAACGGTACATGCCCTAGGGAGATGAAGATCCCTGTGAAGGAACTTGCTTTCATTAAAGGTCAGAGAGACAAGTCTGGTTTTATTGGACCACATCAGATTGGCTTGCCAGATCAACCTGAGCACAACAGACAAGTCAAAAAGCAGAAGCGGCAAGAAGACGAAAGAAGAAGGCTTGCTGAATATAAGCAGACAAGTAAGCAGGATGTTTCAATGCCATCAAATGAAATAATTTTCTCTGATGATGAAAATGAAGAACAAATAGCTGATGCTCAAGACGGAAAGGATGGAAGTTATGAAGTGACATTAGAAATACCAAGCACGTCTTCAACTTCCAATAAAAAGCCAGAGTACAACACATTAGAAATACCTAATGTTGCTATGCATAGTATCAGATATGGTGTTGGCCTGCGTGCCACAGCTGCCATCACCACTGCTGCCTTTATGGATGCTGGCTTGATCACTGAAGAAGACAAGAGACTTGTAGTTGATCACAATAAAGTCAAGAGGGCCCAAGAAAAAGTTATGAGATCCCTGGATCAGGAATTTGATGATCTTTGTAAGAAGGGTGAAATTGACTGCATCTTCTTTGACGGCCGTCAAGATACAACTAAAGTTATGCTGAAAGCAGACAATTCAGATCGTCAGTTCCCCAGCATCATCAAAGGAGAGCATTATTCTGTGTGCAGTGAGCCAGGTGGAAGATATCTCTACCACTTCACTCCTGAGAAAGGCTCAACGAGAAAAAAACCTGCTGAAGTTATTGCTGATAATCTTGTAGATTTCATGAAGAAGAATGGTATTGATAAAAGCCTGCAGGCCATTGGAGGTGATTCTACAAATGTTAACACTGGCTGGGAGGGTGGTTCCATACATTGGGTAGAGGTCAAGCTTTGCCGTAAGCTGAGCTGGTTGGTTTGTGCCCTCCACACTAACGAGTTACCCCTGCGACACTTGATCACAGCACTGGATGAGAAGACCTTGTCTAACAACAAGTGGACAGGTAACATTGGCAAAATGCTAGACACAGCATCTGCAATCGAACTGCAATCGAACTTGAAATTGATCCTTCATTCACCAAACTCTCAATTGGAGAGCCTCTTACTTCACTGAGTGACAATGTCGTAAAGGATCTCTCTACTGATCAAGCGTACGGGTATAGGATCACACAGGCCATAAGGACAGGAGAACTTCCCACAGATCTGGCCCTTCTTGAAATTGGTCCAGTGAGCCATTCAAGGTGGTTGACAACAGCAAACAGGCTTTCTCGCATATGTAGGCTGACCATACGTACCGTTTTGAACGGGACAGTACCGTTTGTTTTATATTTCCTGGCCATCCCGTCGTTTTAATAAATATGTCAATTTTGTCCCGTTTATGTACTTACTTTTTCATGAATACAGAATATTACATAACCCCCGTCCCTTTTTTGCCATCCCAATGTCCCGTTTTTGTCTCAAGGAAATATGGTCAGCCTACGCATATGGGTTTCAAAACATGGCCTTAAAGGCAAAACCCTCAACAACTTAAGACTGATAGTGGAATACATTGTTGGTGTGTACTACCCCTGTTGGTTCAACATCAAAGTAAAACACTCTTGGGTGGAAGGCCCACGCCTCATCTTGTTTCAGCTGCGGCTAGTTAGGCTGCAAAAGAAGGCTGTAGCGGATGCTGTTTTGCCAACCATCAAGCGCTCAGCATGGTATGCATTCAGCGAAATGATAATCCAGACACTCTTGTGCTCAGATGACAGTGAGGAGAGGAGAGCTGGTGTCCAAAAGATTGTTGACATGAGGGGTGGAGATGATGACACACTTGGAGATCTTTCTGTACGTCCCAGGAAGACACCTTCCATCAACCCAGTGCTTCTTCCGTGTTGGAGCTGACAGACTGGTCTGACGGGGTATTTGAACCTCCTTTGCATGTAAACTGACTACAGCGGAAGTAAAGAAGTTCTTTGACAAGCCTATGCAAGTTCCACAGTGGCTCTGTCATGCTCAGTCAATAGAGAGGTGTGTGAAACAAGTCACAGAGGCAGCAGGCAGGGTGTATACACATGAGAAACGTGAGGGCTATATCAGAGGCCAAGAAGCAAGTCGGCGGCTGATGTCCAAGAACGAATCAAAGCAAGACTTGATGAAACTTGTTTAAATATTTTTTTTACGGATGTCATTACTTTCTAATGTTGTTTTATGATTACAAGGATATGTTTTATGATTACTAGGATATGTTTTATGCAGAGAAACTAAATTTTTATAGCATTACCTGACATTTTGAGAAGCTAAATTAATAAATGTTGTTTTCCGAGAGCAATTTGTGTGCTTTTTAATCAAACGTAGATTTACGAAGCTAAGTGTTGAGCAATCACAAAAATAATAGCAGATTTGAATTCTTCACATCCAAAAACATATTTTTGAAACCCCTCAGTGAAGGAATTGGCAAAAATTAATTTTCACCTCCCAAATTGACACACCCTATTAGCGTAGGAAAAACTATTTTAACATTATTATTACCGACTTTCCCATGTAAGGGCAAGGCAGTTGACTGGAAGATGGTCAGAGTAAATACTTGACCTACTTAAACGAGACTTTGCAGGTTCGCGTTTCACTAACTAGCTCTCAATTTCCCACTTTGTTGCCATTTTCCTTTCCATCTTTTTTGAGTGTGTTTATTGCACTTATATTGCATTATGTGCCTTCTTGTCTAAAGCTACATTTTTCAACATAGATTAAAAGTGTTAAGGATCATGCATTAATTACAAAAATATATTGTTGGTATATCCTAAAAATCTTTCTTAATAATAATCCACTAATAATCTTTTAGTAAATACTTATCCACCTTGCAAGCAATCCTCGCTGCAAATGATAAAAGGTATCCAAAAAGTGCCTTTTCTTTTGTCGGAAGCTCCGTGTCAATAACTCCTGGATGAAGTGAGTTGACGGTCACACCTGCAAATGAATAAAGCTGTTAATTCAAGTATCTTCTCTTGCTCTCATCTTTAAATGCAAATGATTATTCTTTTGTTGTAATGCAGTTTACATTAGAGCCATGACGAATTCATATTATGATCTTTGCCTTTTAAATTTCATTATAAAGACTACGATTTACCATTTACCATGCATGTATTTTCATAATCATTAATGACAATAATACAAACAATTCTGAATAGATAAATAATTGTGCATATGCACGTCTTTGTATTACCAGCACTTTTCCCACACAAGAAATGAGCTAACTCTTTCGTGAATAGAATGTTGCATAGTTTGGACTGTGAATAAGCCCTATAGCCACTATATTTCCTTTCCTTGAAATGAATATCGTCAAAGTCCAAATAAAAATTTTTGTGTGCTGTTGAAGATACGTTGATTATTCTGCTCGGAGCACTCTTGTTAATCAGTCCTGTTCGAAAAAAAAAGGAAAACGCATCACTTCATTTTTAAAATATAAAGAAAATAAAGAATTGCAAATCATAAATTATATTTCAAATTATATTTAAAGTGTTATATGATGTTCTGATATATCATAGATGCATCCGGATTTCTAGATTTTTTTTTAATATAACTGTTTATAATAATAATATAATGTTGGATATATTTGTATACATAATTGCATATAATTAGTTATATATAGACGTAAATTAATTACATTTTCTGTGATAAAAGATACCTTTTATTACTGGTAAGTAATGATATATTTTATTGTTGGTAAGTTCAGTTTGGTAGTTTGAAGACTTGAGAGAAAAGTCTAACAAAATTGACTGTACATTCCGAATGCAGCTCTTTCCAAATGAAGTGAAAATTAAATTTCAAACTTCAAAATAGGGTAATTTGCAAACCGCCTGTAAAGGTTACTTAGGTCAAGAGTATAAATAATAATAATAATAATAATCATAATAATCATAATAATAATAATAATAATAATAATAATAATAATATTTCGGTTTGTTTAACATACTTTGTAAAGACAAAGGTCCTATGACAAAGAGGACCTACAGCTTGAAGTGGGATCTGAACCATGGTCCTTAATATCACCTGAATGCGGAGGACGGTCACCCATCCAACCACTGAACAGCCCCAATGTCGCTTAATTTCGCTGATTTAACGGGAAGCGGTGTTGCGAAGTGGTAAAAATGTAGCCCAGATAATAAATACATAACACAACGAAAGTTCCCAAAAGTATTTTAATATACAGTATACTGCATTACATGATATGCTTGTACACTATCACCTAATCTACTTGCAGAATTTCTCATTTATGTTAACAATAAAACTTTATAACATCTAAAAATCATTTCAAACTACTACCTGTAAAAACAACAACAACAGTACTTGAGTAAATCCAGTCTACGTGACTTTTTTGGTAATTTTCTTTTTATTATTTCAACAAACTTTGTCCTTCGGATCCTAATAATAATTGCTCAAAGTGAATGTTTTTGATGCATTTTTTACTACACACTCAAAAGAACGTACATTTAAATACTAATTCATTTGCACTTGAACCCAAATTTAATATATGAACTCAAATTTACATATGCAGAGTGGCCCATAAGTCCCAGTCGGTTATAATTAAAGCGAAAATACCAAAAAATCAAACAAAATAAAAAGTTTATAATAAGTTTAAAAATATTTATTGATTATTTAAAAAAAATATTTTCTTAATTTTAAATTGTTTTTTTAATTTTTTTTTTAATACGCAAGATGGAGTTTCGCTTTAATTATATCGATTGGGACTTATGGGTTACTCTGTACATGGCAGAAAATCTGCCCAAAATAATATAACAAGCCAACAAAATAAGTTAGACGCTAATTTATAAAAAGTACAACTTTCAAACTCTGTACAGTATTAAAGACGTACCGAGGAGTAAGTTAGTCAGAAGGAAATGTCCGAAATGGTTGGTTGCGATGGTCAGTTCGAGGCCTTGCTGAGATTCGCGCCTGTGATGGGCATAAATTCCGGCGTTGTTGATCTAAAGATAAATTAAATAGAAAACATGAATTTACTTTTCATTTATTTTTTATTTGCCTTCCAAATACAGGGTGTACATAAAGTCAGGATCTATTTTTGTGAAGCACTTGGAAATTATATGGAATTGAATCATAAAATGATAAAGTGGTAACATTTATTAAATAATTAAGAGTAGGATTCGACGTGACGCCCATCAGTATCCCTGCACAGCTCAAATCGTTCCGCAGCATTTCTAAACACATTCTGGAGCATTTGCGGGTTATGTTATCTGCAGCAGTTCGTATACGTGTACTAAGTTTCCAAGACTCGTAATCTTCGTCTGATAGACGTGCGATTTGATAAAGCCCCATGCAAAGGAATCTAAAGGGGTTAAATCTGGTGATCTCGCTGGCCAAGGTCTGTTGCTTCCGCGTCCGATCCAGCGATTTGGAAAACGTCCATTTAGATAATCCTGAACAATTTTGGCATAGTGACAAGGAGCACCATCATGTTGATAGACGACGGAGATAGGATTGTTAGTACCGTCGTCTATCAACATGATGGTGCTCCGTGTCACTATGCCAAAATTGTTCAGGATTATCTAAATGGACGTTTTCCAAATCGCTGGATCGGACGCGGAAGCAGCAGAACTTGGCCAGCGAGATCACCAGATTTAACCCCTTTAGATTTCTTTGCGTGGGGCTTTATCAAATCGCACGTCTATCAGACGAAGATTACGAGTCTTGAAAACTTACGTACACGTATACGAACTGCTGCAGATAACATAACCCCGCAAATGCTCCAGAATGTGTTTAGAAATGCTGCGGAACGATTTGAGCTGTGCGGGGAGACTGATGGGCGTCACGTCGAATCCTACGCTTAATTATTTAATAAATGTTACCACTTTATCATTTTATGATTGAATTCCATATAATTTCCAAGTGCTTCACAAAAATAGATCCTGACTTATGTACACCCTGTATATTACCTTGGTTCCTTGGTTACTTTGGTCTGCTTCCGCCCGAATTGTTCATTCTGACGAAGGTCAAGCTTGTCACTCCACCTTAGACCTACAGTTTAACGTGGAACCACCAGGCTACCCAGGGTACCTATTTATCTACCAACCAATTTTTTTTTATTGTATGGAAGGATGAACAGCTGGGTTTTGCTGCGCGCCGCCTGCCGTCACTGGGTTTCGATCCTGGGGCCAATGGATTCGTAGTCAGCGATACTAACCACTACACCATTATATAAATTTTAACAAAATAGTCACATAAAATTACATTTATTGTATTTAGGTAGGGACTAAGGACAATGGTTCCCAACCAGTGAGACGAAGGACTTATAAGCATTTCTTCGACGAGGAATTTCATCAACACTCTAGTAACCTAACTCAATCCAACCGAACCTAATCGAACTTAGCTTATGCTCACCTACACCAACCTAGTCAAACCTAACTTATACTAGCCTAGACTAGCCTTTGCAGATCAGACGCATTTTTCCCAGCTCCTGAAAAGCGATTGAAGTCTATATTCTTTTGTGTGTATTGATTGATTGAAGTGTTTGTCTAATTTGTCATCTTACTAACATTTTTCTCATTAATGATTTAAATTATTTTATATTAATATTTTAATTACTGAACTATTAAGTGTGGAATTTATCTTTTAGCGTTGCATGTGAGTTCACAATTTGTTGCCGTTTATTATTATTAATATTACAGTATTTCTGTTCTATTAATATACAGGGTGCGGCATAAGTCGGTTTACCGAGAATAATGGAATCACCTTGTGAAGAATAATATTTATCATTTACTACAGAAATTATTCAAAGTGTCCTCCATCATGTTCAATACATATGTTGCATCTTTGAACCACTGAATAACAAAGAGGGCAGCACAGTTCTTTGTTATTATTCAACGTCTTGAACTCTTGGCGTATCAAAATCATCGTGTGATCGATGTCCCGAGGTTTCTGGCCGTTGACTCTATCTTTGATTATACCCCACATTGAATAATCACTGTGATGTGACTATTCAGTGTGGGGTATAATCAAAGATAGGGTTTACGGCCAGAAACTCGGGACTTCGATCACACGAAGACTTTGATACGCCAAGAGTTCGAGACGTTAAATAATAACAAAAAACTGTGCTGCGCTATTTGTTGTTCAGTGGTTCAGAGATGCAACGTATGTATTGAACATGATGGAGGACACTTTGAATAATTTCTATAGTAAATGATAAATATTATTCTTCACAAGGTGATTCCATTATTCTCGGTAAACCGACTTATGCAGCACCCTGTATATCTATAATCATAATACGGTTTCTGGGCTTCTGTCTGTCCGGCGTTTTTCTCGGAAACTGCTCAACGTAGAGCATTCACCCTTGCACCGTTGGAAAGGTCTGTTCTGAGAGAATCCGAAGGATGTTTATATTTTTGTTCGGTCACGCGTGCGAAACGTTTAAACAAAGCCAGATAGAGGAAAAGTTCATAGAAGGAAAAAATGTTCCGTTTGGTCTGTTTAGGCGGAATATAGTGAAAAAATTTTATCGGGTGAGTGCACGCATACGTGCATGCGCAACTTTTAAACGAATCCAGATAAGAGGAAAAGTTCCTAGAAGAAAAAATGTTAGGTTTATAATAAATAAAACAATAAATACATAAAACATATACTTGGGAAGCCAAGTGCATTTTTGTACAAGAACAAGAAAATTACTAACCTAACCCAACCTACGTTTATTGTTAATTCATGAAGCCAACTCCTTTAGTTTCATGTGAAAAACTCTTGCAACAATATCTGTCCTATGTTCTGGTCTTTGATAAGCTTTAGTGCTTTCAGCTATTTCAGTCTATCTTGGATTGTGAGGAAACGTAGTAAATAGATTCGGCTTCCCAAATTTTTCTACAATTGCCAGAGCGTCTTGATAATTCTGCTGCATTGCTCTAGGACTGCCTTAATAAAGATACTGATTTGACCACAGATGTTTTGCATTTATAGTCCTAAGCCTGTTTTTACATATGGACAGCTTTATTAGCTTTTTCTAGAGTGAGAAGTTTTGATTCTGTTAAAGTCTTTGGTGAAAGAATAACTAGAAATCCTGTATTTAAAGAAGTAATGCTGCAATAAAGATACTAATTTGACAGCAAATATTCAGCGGGTCTCTGCCAATATTTAATTATTACAAAAGAAATTTGTATCTTTTGTTACTGTTTATCATTATTATTTCTGTTTTATTTACATATTTTAATTTCACAGGAAATTTAAGATTTTTTTTAATATATCCACCACATGGTGGTGTTTGTCGTCGCTAATCCCCTACATAGACCTCTCATTTACCTACTACTAAAAAAAAAATTGTGCTATATGTAGAAATTCCTTTTTTTGGTATTTCGAACTCTTTTTTTATTATTTTCAGGTAATAATCCATAATTCGTCCCAGACCTTTCTGCCTACCTGTTAGATTGGAAAATTAACTTAAATTTTTGGTGAGAAGATTTTTCTAGATCTTGACCCTAACGTAAGCGATTGCTCCTAATGCGATAGAAAGTTTCCTCAGTACTTTTTTGACGTTCTCTTCTAACCCTTCAGTTTGCAGATTTTATGTAAACCGACAATAACTACGAAGCGAGGTGATTTCGGCGAGAGACGAACTTCAAACAAGTAGAGGAGAGGTGATGCGTTGAGAAGAATTTAGTGCTTTGGCAGGATTGCCATCACTGCAGGATTTTTTTTCAGAAAGTTTGGGCGCGAGTTCTCACACAGGGCGTAGATCGCGCGGAGACTTCAACGAATCCCTGACTAGTCATCATCATTCCCGCCCTCATTTCCCCTTCGGAGGATAGACCGTTTGAGCCAGTTCGAAATGGGGCCCGACCTAGACAGCATAAACCTTGCTTAAGAATAGTTACAACTAGTAGATTTTCCGTCTTAGATCAAGAACAGAATGACACGCAAGAGATTAGGCTAGTTGGCGATTCCATTATTCGAGAGGAATTACAGGAGTGTTGCAGCAGGAACCCAAGTCGGAGAAGGAGGTACTGCTATCCTGGAGCCCGTGTTGACGACAACACGGACTCCATAGACGAGTTTGGTAAAGATGCTAATGAAAATACGATATTTATGGTGCATGTTGGGACTAACGATGTTAAGATTTCCGGGTCAGAGGAGCTAATAGACAAATAGAAGCGGCTGATGCGGACTCTTAAGGATAGGACTAATGAAATAATTTTTTCAGGAATTCTCCCTAGAATAGCAGGATCCGACAACTTTTTCAGCAGAGCTACCTACATGAATAATATTCTTAAGTCGCTTTGTCCACAGGAAATTGTGGAGTCATTTTTCTAATAAAAAGGATTTATTTTTGCGTGATGGTCTTCATTTGATTGGTGTCATCTTGCTCGACTATTTCATAGCTCTGCGATAGCGTTTCAGGTAAAAAACGGCGAAACTCCTACGCAAGCGACCAGCCAAACAAATTTTCCTTACAGTGAGCGAACGATTCCATGAAGAACCTTTAGATTCTACTGTGGTACTCGAAATTTTATAAATGTATTTTATATTAGTGCTCTAAGTTTACTATATACGCCTCCCTCTTAGACTGTTGGTAGTGATAATAGACTTCAGGAACTAATTTTTTATGTACGTTTTTTATGCCGGAATGAGGGGCCGAGGGTGAATGCCCGTAAAAATGCCCCCCTCCCCCCTAATTACAGTTAAAAGAGAGCCAAACTCAGATGCTTGGACAATCTGCGTTTGAAAGATTGGAGGTCATAGACAGGGGGAAAGATGGATTGAGGAAGATTGTGCTAGGGTTGAGTCGATGAAAGATGGAAAATACGGATTAATCTATGCGTTAGAGAGTTGGACAGAAAAAGAATTTGAATTTGTAGAAAGTCCGGTACTGCGTGCTCTCCTGAAAGGAGGAGACATGCAGTTAGAGTGTTAGAGTGTTCAGAAGAGTAGTATCCGTTATAATAGTGATAGTGAAGAGAGAGTGAGGCAACATTGCGGCGAAGAGAGGTTGGATTGAAGAGAGTCAGTAAAAGACGGGGACTTGATGCAACGAAAAGCCTTTGATTCCACCCTGTCAAGTACAGCTATGTGGGTTGAGCCACCCTACAAATGAGAAGCGTGCTCCATACAAGGAAAGACCAGATCCCTGTACAGAAACAGCGAGTGAGTGCGAGTGAAGGAACTGCGGATCCGGTACAGCACATCTAATCTCTAAGAAGCTGTTTTAGAAAGAGAGTATATGTGATCTTTCCAGGAAAGATCACGGAAAAAGGAAGCGCCAAGAATGTTAAGGGAAGAGAAAGGATTGAGTTGTGTATTGTTGAAGGTAAGGGGAAAGTCGTATGGAAGATTGTGACGAGTAGACAGATGACGGAACGGAGTTTGGGGGGGCATTGAAAGCAAAAAAGTTTTTCTGCTCCAATCAGAGATATTAAAAAGATCAGAAGTCAGATGCACCATAGCCGTCCCACTCGAAGTCGAAAAATAGATTTTGCACGATTGCGGGTAGAAATATAAGCTAAGTGAGAGTCGGGAGCTGGATGGCCACGTATCTTCTGAAAGCCTCCTCTCTATTGCGGATAGCAATAGAACAGAAAGTTAAACCAAGGTTTTTCTGCATTAGCAGTAGGAATAGAATATGGAATGTACGCCTCCATGCCCGAGAAAGTCACCTCCGTGATGAGTTCAGCGCTCAGCGTTCCCGGCCACGAAACCAGTAATCATTCCATGGGAAATCACAGAAGTACTGCGTAAGGGCCTCCCAATCAGCGGCGCCAAAGTGCCAAAGTCGTCTACTCTTGGGAGGATCCAAAGGCCAATGGCACAAATATTGTGGTCGGAGGAGCCCAACGAAGAAAAAAGTTTGACAGAATAAGAAGAAAGATGAGTGGTGAGAAATAAATCCAGAATGTTGGGCCTATCTCCAAGGTCATCGAGGATACGAGTAGGGTGCTGTACAATCTACTCTAGGTCATTCAGGATAAACAAGTTGTCAGCTAGTTCAATAGGGATGTTAGTGAAATGGGAGGAAAGCCAAAGGTGGTTATGAACACTGACATCCCTAAAATGGAGACCAGCTAAAGGACAGTGGGATGGAATGTATTCGACTTTAGAAGTGAGGTAATCAAAGAGTTTTGGATAGTCAGTAGAATTAGGAGAAAGGCAGGCAGCACAGATGTATTTATCATAGTTTCATGTTTGCATGGAAGCCGTAACCAGAGTGTGTATAATTCTCAGGATTCAAGTTTGGGAATACGAGAGCAAGTAAGGTTGTTGCGTACAAATACACAACATCCACCTTCGGATGAAATTGAGTATAAAGAAAGTAGGAATGTACAGAAAAGGGGTTGCTGTCAGTCGTCCCAGAAACCTGTGAAGAAGAGAAGGTGAGGTTTAGAGGAGGAGAGGTGGTGTTAAACAGATTGAAAATATGAGGAGGCCATGAATGTTGCACAAGTTTATGAAAAGTGAATCAGGGAGAGGCCCAGAACATCTTGAATGGGCAGTAGCGGAACCAGCCCGCTGCCAGGGTCTCTATTCTTAGTATCGGCGGCGGGAAAGCCAGAAGTGGGGACATTTATATCCCGTCCACAGGGGACGCCGAGGCTTTTGAGTTCGTTGCCATTTTTTTTTTTTTAATTTTGAAAAGATTGTTTAGTATGTAATGATGATAATGTTCTCAAATGCATTAAAAATTGACTTAGTGGACGTAAGCAAAGAGTGGTCATTAATGGCAAAGCGTCTAACTAGAAAAATGTACTAGCGGTGTGCATCAGGGATCAGTTCTGGGCCGGTTTTTTTAAAATTTATATCAATGACATCAACGTAGGAATTAAGAGTACAATTTGCAGATAATACCAAATCTGGGGGCGAACAAAATCAGCGGTAGAACGTGGCAGATTCAAAAAGATAATAAGTTACTCTAGTGGGCAGAAATTTAGATAAATATAAAACGTTGCATATCTGTAGAAACAATATTAAAGAAAATATTCTATGCGCAACAAGACACGAGTGTTACGGAAGTGAAAGATTTAGGTATTATTGTTGTCGACAGTCTTAAGCCGAGTAAGCAATGTATCGAATCAATCAGAAAAGCAAATAGAATCTTAGGATTTATTGATAGATCATTTGAATTTAAGTCGGAGAAAACATTGTTAACGTTATATAATTCCTTAGTATGCCCCCACCTGGAATACTGCGTTCACTTCTGGTTCCCATATTTACGATAGGAAATAGACAGAATGAAGGGAGTGCAGCGAGAGGCTACTAAGATTGACTTAGAAACAAATCATACACTGCCCGTTGAAAAACGTTACATTTATTCTCACTTGTAAAAAAGGTGTATTCGACGAGATTTAATCCAGGTATTTAAAATGATTAAACGCTTTGATAATATCGACGCCGGAAAACATTTCACCTTCAGAAATGCAAATAGAACTCGCGGTAATGGTAAACGTTTTAATTCTAATGAAGCTAAAAAAAATTTCTTCAATAGTAGAGTTAATTTGTGGAGTGGATTGCCAGTGAGGGTAGTTCAAAGTAATTCGATTTAGTCCTTTAAAAAGAGACTGGATGCTTATCTTGCCTTGAACCCCAAGCTAGAAGCATTTGTTAGCGCATAAAAGTATTGTACAATTTTCACTCGGATTCCGTCCTCTTAAAAATTTTCATTCAATCTTTAAATTTCTTTCCTTCCTTTCAACTCCCCTTTTTTGCTTTGCTTTAAACTTTCACTTGTCTTTAAATTTTCTTACATCTTTTAGCCTTCCTTCTTGAACATACAGCCTCGTGGGGACCAGCCGGTCTGTTGCTGTTTGGTGTCCTTTCTATTCCTTTGTACTCCTTTGCATAAATCTAACCCCAAAGAACATGTCGATAAAACGTCACGTTGACACAATGTCGTTTTCTTGAGAACAAACAACATTCACCATATTTAGTAGTACAAGACGGTCTCTCCAGTGTCACGGACCTATACTGTACTCTTATTACCCTCATTTAACTTAACTTAACTTAACCTGGCCTAACCTAATGTCACACGAACGGGTATCACGTGAGGTGAATATAAGAATTTCTTCATATGTATAATATATGAAAATACCACGCACGAACACACGTGACCTTGGATAATACAAAATTAACCTATACCAGGATTCGAACCTTAGATCCCTTACTAGAAGTATAGGAGTCGCTGGCTTTACCACTGAGTTACAAGTAGGTAAAAGTTGAGAAAGTTATTGGAAAATCACGTATATTCTTTTTCCGAAACAGCTTCTAAGATGTTAGGTGTGTTGTACCAGCTCCGCAGTTTCTTCACACCAACTCAGTTGCTGTCTCTGTACAGAGGTCTTGTCCGCCCCTCTATGGAGTACTATTCTCATGTGTGGGGTGGCTCAACCCACACAGCTGTACTTGACTGGGTGGAATCAAAGGCTTTTTGTCTCATCAAATCCCCGCCTCGTACTGACTCTCTTCAACCCCTCTCTCTTCGCCACAATGTTGTCTCACTCTCTTTTTACTGTCACTATTATAACGGACACTACTCTTTTAAACTCTAACTGCATGCTTCGTCCTTTAAGGAGAGCACACAGTACCAGACTTTCCACACATTCTCATTTTTTTTCTGTCCAACTCTAACGCAGGGATTAATCGGTATTTTCAGTCTTTCATCTATTGAACCGGTCAATTCTGGAACAATCTTCCTCAATCCATCTTTCCCTCTGTTTATTACCTCCAATCTTTCAAACGCAGAGTATCCAAGCATCTCGAAAACCCTGGACCTTGATTTTGGCTCTCTTTTTCATCTATGGGGAGAGCCGTTTTTGCGGACATTCGCCCTTGGCCCTTCCTTCCTGCATAAAAAACATCTGGTGAGTTCTTACGCCCGAGGGAAACCCTAAACGCTCTTCGACTACAGGTGAATTTTGCATGAAGCAAAATCACTTGCATGTGTCCATAGTTGTTATTTCCATCTATGGACTCCACTTTAATGTGAGGAAGATTTAAATGCAATGCTGCCATTGACTCCAGTGCAGAGAAGTTACCACTGAAAACACCTCTGGACCCGAAAGCACTATAAGTGTTTCTCCTCGAGTGTAACAACTGGCCAGCTTGTGTCCATTTTTACCTTGTCATAATTCACTGGTTCGAATCTTGGTTTGGGATAATTTTGAAAAAACAAAATAATATATAGGAATTGTAAGAGAATAATATGAAATTTAAAACCGAAACGTTTCGGATCTAAGGGATAGGTTTCCTGGTTGTCCGGAAAGCCCCCGCTCCAAGCCAAGAAAGAGGAGAAAAACAAAATCACCAACAGATCAAGCAATCATTTGCTGAGACCTGCACAATCACTGGATTGCCATTACTACAATTAAATAGTGCTTGAACACTCAAGCTGTGAAGTTTACCTGGCCTAAACCCTATCAGGCTGTAGCCCCAGACATCGGTGATCAAAGGCCTGGCCGCTCTCGTAATCTGTAACCTGGGTGGCTTCATTTGACCTGTGAGTAACCTCACTTCATTGTCTCTGCTAACCTACCCTACCCTCTTAGTCTAGACTGAGAGTTCCTTTGATTTGCTGTCACCGCCGTGGTCCTAGGGGTGTCCTCCTCAGGTCCCGTGCTACGGGAAAGGGAGAGTGTGATGTCGCGGTGAAGATTAGTGAGAATTTCACCTGTTTGCTATCCCAGGCAAGGATAAGCCTGACCGGCGGCCCCTACGCGGCCTCTACCACATCTGTCACTTTTAATGCAGGAAGATTGTTACAAAATTTAGCTATGTGAATTTTATTACAAGACGCAGTTACAAACCAGAGAGGCAACACAATTTTATTATATACATACCACACAGATATAAAAAAGAACAAATTACATAATACAGTGTAAAAAAACTTTTCTCTTTATCATATGGAATATGATAGGGTATGTTTCTTTTTTTCTTTAAGAAGGGAAGATGCTATGGCATTGCATGTTCCATTACATTTGCGTTTAATTACGTCATGTAACTTTTTGTTAATGTGTACCTGCCATGTCATTATTTGTGGTTTGTGCGTCGAGTTATGAGTCGTTGTTAAGCCAAGGTCAAGGCATGGTCGAAGTGGACATGCTGGCTCCAATTTGATGAGTTTGGCTCCGATTTGATGAGTCTATCGGTTGAGAGTTTGTACATTATATTATTCCCGTGCGTGTGTAGAGTGTCTGCTTTCCACTATGGATATTCGTAATTTTATGCACCCAACTGTCATCCAGTCCAAGTCATCAATTCCTACCAGAGACGTCACCAAGGAGAAAATGAGTACTACATCATCTACCAACACTGAATCTGGCACTAGCATCCCAGTGAAACGGAAGCTACAATGTGACGATATAAATGAAACCTCGACCTCGTGGGCATTTCGACCTCGAAATGCCCACGATGTAAGTACAAATATATATTAATTATATACAAGTTTATATAAACTCATTTACTATTTACCAACTAGTTGGCACATCCCTACTTTTTAGACCTAGTCTTGAGACAAACTGCAACTTGGTTTTTGATCTTCCTATGCGCCGTTTGGTAGCCAATTCAAGAAATGCAGTACAGTATCAGCAATGCCCTCGACAGTATTGAAGATGATCAACTGTGGGAGGAGGAAGAGGATGCACGTGATCCCTCTGAGGAAGCAGGTACTGATCAGGTACGGATGTGGAAATTGTATAGACAGTAATTACAGTAACCCTTTTACTGAAAGAATGTCTGTTGTATTGTGATTACCTGTTTAACCTAATACCGTCAATGGTGAATTCTGAATATAATTTTATTTTGCGTACTAAGGAAGTATGATTATAAGGGCTTAATAAAAATGCCTTTGTATTCTTCCACTGTTTGTTATACCTATTTATAATCTAGATGAATACATTGATTTGCTGTACAAAATTAAGTCATTATCAGATAACCCCAAATATTCTCACTGTATAATAATGGGGGACTTTAACGCACATGTGAACTCGGAATTCTTTGTAGAATTGGGTAACATGTGCGAGTCGGCCAATTTAAGTATAAGTGATGTAGATGTATTAGGGGTAGCCAGTGGTAATTTTACATACGTTAGTGATATGAGTGGTACCACTAACGTATGTAAAATTACCACTGGCTACCCCTAGTGATATGAGTGGTACCAACCCAACCCTAGGGTAAGGCAAGCCAGCCTTGTTCTCGGCCGGTCCCAAGTCCGGATAAATGGGGAGGGTTGGCGTCAGGAAAGGCATCCGGCCATAAAAACCCAGCCAAAACCACAATGGTGAGTCTTCAACACGAAAATGCGATGACGGCTAGGGCGTACCCCGTAGGCGACGTACAGAGACCTCGCCCGACCTCTGTGGTGAGGCGAGGGCTACCGCACCAAGAGCGGGTGCGGCTAACGAAGCGAGCTCGGGTGGACCTGAGAATTGCGACGCTGAATGTTGGAAGCATGACTGGCAGAGGAAGAGAGATTGTGGAGTTGATGAAGAAGAGGAGAGTTGGGGTGTTGTGTGTACAAGAAACACGCTGGAAGGGGAACAAAGCAAGAGAACTCAGTGAGGGATATAAATTGTTCTACAGTGGGGCGTCGGTTGAGGGAAGGAATGGTGTGGGTATTGTATTGGCGAAGGAATTGAAGGATAGCATAGTGGAAGTAAAGCGAAGAGGAGATAGACTGGTGACTTTTAGAATGAATTATGGGGAACAGGTACTCAATATAATCAGTGCATACGCGCCCCAAAGTGGATGTCCGGACGACGTTAAGGAAGCATTCTGGAGGTAACTGGAGGAAGAAATGGAGAGTATTGCCGAGGACGAACGAGTGGTGTTGGGCGGGGATGTGAATGGACACGTTGGTGATCATAACGATGGAGTGGTCAGAGTGCACGGTCGTCATGGCTATGGAGAGGCAAACGTGGACGGTGAGATAGTGTTGGATATGGCTGTATCGTTTGATCTAGCGATTGTAAATACGTTTTTCAGAAAGAGGGAGGAGCATGTTATTACGTACAAGAGTGGAGGCAGAACATCGCAAATTGATTTCATACTGTATAGGAGGGCGCAATTGGCCGAGGTGAGGGACTGCAAAGTTATTCCAGGAGACCATGTGACGCCACAACACCGGTTGGTAGTCATGGATGTGATGTTGAAAAGAGAAGAAAGACCCGAGGAACAACAATGAGGAGAATTAGGTGGTACAAACTGAGAGAGGAGGAAGAAACGGGAATTTAGAGAGAGAGTGTTGAGTGAAATCCATGTTGATGAACAGAATGTACAGGATTGGTGGGTACTTAATGCGAATGTCATGAGAACGGCAGGTAGAGACATATTGGGGGAAACATCAGGTAAAGTGTGGGAAGATAAGGAAGGATGGTGGTGGAGTGATGAGATCCAGAGGGCACTACGAAGTAAGAGAGAAACTAAGAAGTTATGGGAAGAATCGAGGGGGGATGAGAATTAGCCGAAAGAAGACCGAATATATGAGATGTGATGTGCAGCAGGACCGAGGAGGGGAAGTGACATTGAGTGGAGAGCGTGTTAAGACGGTGGAGTATTTTAAATACTTGGGGTCAACAGTGGATGCAGAGGGGGGAGCAGAGAGAGAGATAAACTGTAGAATACAGTCGGGGTGGAAGAACTGGAGAGACGTATCAGGGGTGCTCTGTGATAAGAGGGTCCCAGTGAAACTGAAGGGAAAGGTATTCAAAACAGTGGTGAGGCCGGCAATGTTGTATGGAATGGAGACTGTGCCAATGAAGAAGAGCAATGAAAGAAAAATCGATGTGGCTGAAATGAAGATGTTGAGATGGATGTGTGGAGTGACGAGGAGGGATAGGGTCAGAAATGAGCATAAAAGGGGAACAGTGAAGGTGGCGGAAGCATCTAAGAAGGTGCAGGAGGCCAGGCTGAGGTGGTATGGACACGTCAGGAGAAGAGAGGAGAAGTATGTGGGGCGCAGAGTGCTGGAGATGGAGTTGCCGGGACGGAGAAGAAGAGGGAGACCGAAGACGAGATGGAGGGACTGTGTGGTGGCGGACATCAGGGAGAAGGACTTGGAGGAGGACGCGGTATACGACAGAGGAGAGTGGAGAAGACGAACCAAAAACAGCGACCCCATGTAAACATGGGATAATAAGCTGCGGAAGAAGAAGAGTGATATGAGTGGTACCATCAGGTGGATTGATCATTGTCTTACTAGTAATAATCTAAAGGATCGAATTGTTAGAGTTCATATTCTGCATGATTTCCTTCTTTCTGATCGCAGACCATTAGAACTATTAATTAATTTTATCAATTTATGCGCAACACGACATAACAAGAACTCAATAGGTAAGAATAATCGCGTCGATTGGTCCAATGTTACGATGCAGCAGAGAATAGAATACAATGACAGAACAAGTCACCGCTTTAATAATTTAGAAATTTTGCACCTTGCCTGTAATAATCCTTGCTCAAATGATTCTCACTGTAAACTCATAGATAGGTATTATAGTAAGATAATATCCCTGTTAAGAGAAGCAGGAAGCCCCCTGATTAAATCTTACAACTATCATACTAAGATTATTCCTGGATGGAATGATTTTATTGCCCCCCTGAAGAGAGAATCGAAAGACGCCTATGATTTGTGGTGCTTTCATGGTAGACCCAGATTAGGACCAGTATACTTCAATATGTGTAGAAGTCAGGGTCAGTATAAGGCGGCCATAAGGCGATGTAAACAGGAAGAAGAGTCTATTCGAGCATCAAAAGCCTGTGAAGCTCGCATAAATAACGATAATAACAAATTTTGGAAATTTGTTAAGAATCAAACGGGTGTCAAAAATGTCCTCCCTCCCACAAACGATGGGGTGCCGGGGGAGGATGAAATTGCAAAGCTGTGGAAAAACCACTATTGTAACATTCTTAACAGTGTGAGTAGGGATAATCTTAAGATAGATTGCAGCGAAATGATTGTGGGAGGGACAAGGGAAAATATTTTGATATCATTTTCTGAAGTAAGGAGGTTAATTAAAGAGTTAAAGACTGGTTCTGCGTCAGAGGTAGATAACTTATCGAATGAGCACTTAAAATATGCAAATGACGTCGTATGTCTGCATATATCATTGCTCCTATCAGCCATGCTTGCTCATAGCTATATCCCCGCAGAGTTCATGAGGGTATATATCTTGCCTCTGGTCAAAAATAAGTCCGGAGACATTCTGTCCAGCAATAATTACAGGCCTATTGCTGTCATTTCCTGCTTCTCGAAACTACTAGAAAAACTCTTGTTTCGCGGATTAAATGATTTCCTATGTACATCTCCTAATCAGTTTGGCTTTAAAAGGTCCCACTCAACTGACCTGTGTATCTATGTACTTAAAGAAACAATATCTAAATACATTGACAGTAATTCAACTATTTATAGCTGTTTCCTAGATATAAGTAAGGCATATGATAGGGTGAACCACAATATTTTATTTACAAAACTAGAAGACAGGAAGGTTCCCATGTACATATTAAATTTATTGAAATTTTGGTATTCCCACCAATCTTTCACTGTTAGGTGGGGCAACGTACTATCCGAGTGTTTTGGCTCCTCTTGCGGGGTGAGACAAGGCTCCTTGCTCTCTGTTATACTGTTTAATGTCTATATTGACGGATTAATTGTTTCACTTAACGAGGCAACAGTGGGATGTTCAATATATAACACAAGGATAAATAACTTAGTTTATGCCGATGATATGGTGTTAATAAGTCCCTCTGTTAAAGGTCTGGATCGGCTACTAAAAGTTTGCGAAGAGTATTCGCAGAAACATATTCTTTTTAATGTTACAAAAACTAAGGTTATGCACTTTCATCCTAAAAGCTGTAATCAGCCAGCTGATATAAGGTTTAAAATGAATGGTGAGGTAATTGAGGAAGTACAAGAATTTAAGTATTTGGGTCAAACTATTACCAGCTCCTTGAGTAATGACTCGGATATAAGAAAACAATCTCGAAGCCTGTTGCTAAAGCGAATATGACCATAAGGAACTTTCGATTCTGTACAAGTGAAGCTAAAGACACTTTCTTTCGTACTTTCTGCAGTAATATATACGGACAGCAACTGTGGGTGAATTATAAAAAAGGTTCTGGCAGAACTCTAAATTTGCTGTACAACAGGTCTTTTAGACTCGTACATAAATTACCCCCGAGATGCTCAGCTTCGCAAATGTTTGCTAACCGCAATGTCCCGAGCTTCCTGGAGGTAACAAGACGTGCTCAACACAGTCAAATGCAAAGAATTAAAAAATCAACCAACCCGATCATCCAAGCTATCCATGAGTCCTGCCATTTATCCTCTAAGCCCACGCTTCTCAAACTAGGGGTCGCGTAAATATTATTGGGGGTCGCAGAAACATTTGAAAATATTATTTTTTTCATAAATATACAGTGTTAGTACCTATTGCTTTTATGACATTGAGAGAAGCCCTGCTCTAAGCTATGGACTTCTTGGTACGAAAACGTCTGTCAGTAGCTCCACTTAACTTCGACATTACAGTATTATTTCTAATCAATTGTATATATTTCTATCCTTAGTATATGAACTGTCATTGTATTAATAATATTTGTCATATGGACTATAGTCTATAGTCTGCCAATAAACCTTTTCATTTTCATTACTATACTGATCTTTTTCATGTTTTGCCTGCATGTATAGTGCGCACCCCCGATTTTAAAGATGAGAAAATGGTAAAAAAAATTCCACATTATAAATTAGTAAATATGGTAATTTCGAAAATGTTTGCCTGTTAAACAAGAATGATAAATATTTGGGTTCTCCTATTCATTCTTAAATGGAGTCTCCTTAGGAGTAACCTTCAAATAAAATATTATATAACCTTTGTTAACCTTGGTTTTGCTTCCGCCTGAATTGTTCATTCTGACAAAGGTCAAGCTTGTCACTCCACCTTAGACCTACAGTTTAACAAAGAATCTGAACTACACCCCACCAGCAGCACAGCATCTTAACCATTAGGCTTACCCATTTAGCTACCAACCAAATTTTTCATTGTGTGGAAGGATGAACAGCTGGGTTTTGCTGCATGCTGCCTGCCATCACCAGGTCTCAATTCCAGGGCCAACGGATTTGTAGTCATCAATGCTAACCACTACATCACTGAGGCACGCACGTGCACACACTAATATATATATATATATATATATATATATATATATATATATATATATATATATATATATATATATATATGGGATTGAACTCAGAATGGTTCCCTGAGGTTTTTTCATGATACACACAGACCGTGCATGGAACAAGGAACTCTTCTGGGAAAATTAAATCCACTATAGTCCGAATCAGTAATGGTAAATGACAAACACTATAGTTTTTTTCTTTTTCATGTTGCCCACATCGGGCTAACATCATGAAAAAGAAAAACTATAATGTTTCTCATTTACCATTACTTATTCGGAATATAGTGGATTTAATTTTCCCAGAAGAGTTCCTTGTTCCATGCACGGTCTGTGTGTATCATATATATATATATATATATATATGAGGCAAATCCACAAGGAAAAAGAAAAATCATTGCAAGGCCTTTCGTGTATTCAGAAGTACACCTCGTCAGGGAATGAAGGGAGAAGGCAAGATGACAAAAATATATACAACGGGACAGTAAAACAAAAAGATTAGCACATGATTGACAAGAGTTGATTAGACGCTAAAGGTATTTTAATAGGATATTGTCAATTTTATACATTCCCGCACTGTTATGGAAATTATTTTTAAAATGGATAAATGCACATGCGGGAATATTCCTTTAAGTTATATCTCTGTTTTTAACGAGCGCTTTAGAACTATCCCACTTGATAATATGATTACATCTATACATATGGTTAAACAATGTATTAGAATTATTTGTTGTTCTACACTCATATTTATGCTGTTTTACCCTAATATCTAACGTTTTACCTGTTTGGCGTGATTTAACAGTATTATTATACTTAAAGACTACATTGATACCAATTGCTTTAATTAAAGTCGGAAGATATTGAAAATTTACATGGTAAGGTAGGATAAGGATATTTTTACGCTCAAATTCCTTTACAGTTACACTATTATAATACCTATTCTTGGCTTTCCTAAGGCAGTTATATAGAAATGAAATAGGATAACATAATTTCGCACCAATATTCATGATATTGCATAACTCGGAATCTAAAAATTCAGGACTGACAACTCTCAATGCTCTAAGAAACATAGCAGAGAAAATAGAAGATTTTATCGAGGGATGATGGTCAAAATAAAGATGCACATAAGAGTTATTATTAGTAGGCTTACAATAAAATTCAAATTTGAACTTATTAAAGCATCTCCAAATTTTTAGATCTAGAAAAGATAAGCTTCCATCATTTAATTTTTCAACCGTGAACTTAATAGAGGGGACTAAATTGTTGAGCCTACCAAGAAATAAGTTAGCAGCCAATTTATTAGGCCAAAAGCATAAAATATCATCTATATACCTGTACAAACAAGGTTAAAATTAAAAATAGTAGGCAAAATTCTGCTTAAATGCAAAAACTTCACTTTTCTACATGAAGGTCAAAATATGATAATAAAAACCCACTCTAATAGATAGAGTTTATTTCCACAACAGTTTCGATGCCCACTGGCATCCTCTTCGGGTGGAAGTGGATGCCAGTGGGCATCGAAACTGTTGTGGAAATAAACTGTCGATTAGAGTGGGTTTTTATTATCAAAACTCTGCTTTAAAAAAATTCCATATATAAGTTAGCTAATACCGGTGAAAGGGGATTTCCCATCGCCAATCCAAACGACAGAGCATAAAACTTATTGTGAAATTCATCCCATACATATATATATATATATATATAATTATATATATATATATTAATTAGCGTACAACTATTTACTGCCACCATTTACTAGCCTACATAACTTAAAATAAAAATATACACTATTTACAAACTACAAACTAATCTCCTTCCTGAGCGGACACATTCCTTCGGTCACTGATATTGATTCTACTTTTGGATATTGCCAATAAATTTACTGTTGGAAAGTTCTGAATTTTATATACTTGCGTTTATATTCACATTGTTATAGTTAAGAAACTGAATATTAGTGGTTTTTAGCGATTTAGAAGTTTTCATAGCGTGCTGGCTTAATTTAATTTAAACTTGTGACCGGTAAGTAATATGATGGCATTTGGGGAGACAAATTTGGGACGCTTTCAAACTTGCCCCTGGAGGACTTCGCCTCCGTTTTATGGGGGCCACCCCTTACTTAAGTTCCTCACCCATTCAAGGGGTCTCACAGTCCTTAATGAAGGGCATTTGGGGAATTGCCCCTTGAGGGCCCCTTGCGGGACCCGCCCTCCCAAAATTTAAAAATTCGTCCTCGCCTTCCTCCATGGTCTTTCATGAGGAAAAAAATCCTTCAGGGCTTCTTTCACGAAGCCCAGAAGGATTTTTTTTCCTCATGAAACAAACAAACATTCGAAAAAAGGCACCTTTTACGTTGCGTTCTGGCACGTTCCGGCGTGTTCGTGTGCTCCTGCTCGGTTTAGCTGCAGGGGGAGCAACATTCCCACTCATCAGACTGATATTCTGTCTGTGTGTATATATATATACAGGGTGGGCCGTAAGTTTCCATACATAGGAAAAATAAACATTTTGTTATGGACAACCATTTTTATTTATATAATATGCTCTACATGGTTGCCATTGTTTTGAAAACACATTTCAATACGTGTTCCCCACTGTTGATGAACACGCATTAGCACAGTTGACGTTATGCTTGTAATGGCGTTGGTGATACGTTCCTTTAGATGATTTATGTCTCGTATCTTTTCCTGATACACCATGGCCTTCAAGTGCCCCCAAAGATAGAAATCAAGGGGGGTGAGATCTGGGGATCTGGGAGGCACTCCACAGGACCACGCCGACCAATCCAAGCATCCGGAAACTGCTGATCCAAATACCGACGCACGTGAAGACCATAATGAGGTGGAGCTCCATCTTGCTGGAAGTAAACTGGGAAGTTACCTTCCTCGTTTAGCAGGGATGGGAAAATCTCTTCTTGCAACATGTTAAGATACCTTTCGGCATTAAGATTTCCACTGACAAAAATTGGTCCAATAATTCTGTCACCCCATATCCCGGCCCACACCATCACTTTACCGGCACCTTGCATCTTCGTCGGACTCAGCCAGTTAGGGTTAGCATTACTCCATTAACGTATGTTTTGCCGATTAACCTCTCCATTGACGTAAAAATTTGCTTCATCAGTAAACAAGATCTTACGTCAAACGCATATTCTTAGGGTATCTGAAACATAAAAACAAACGTTTAATTTTTCCTATGTATGGAAACTTACGGCCCACCCTGTATATATATATATATTATATATATATATATATATATATATATATATAAGTGGGTTTACATCATACGTAAATATATATATATGTGTGTGTGTGTGTAAAAATCAAATAGCAGAGTCACCTTATGACTACAGAGACTGACTCTATTTTGAACCTTATATCCTCGAACAATAGAAATGAAAACTTTAAATAATTGAAAAGGGTTTAATAGACAGAAATAGACCTAACGAGAGTATGTATGGACCTCAAAACATACAAGAAGTTGCGTTGTATTCTCAAAGCATATTATTATAATTTAATACCACATTACCTCTTCGATTGTAGTTCATCGCATTGTTTTCGTATGTTAACTAATGCAAACATCACAAAACACAAAATCAGGTTAAACGCATTGTAAGTCAAAAACAATTTCTTGTTTAATATCTGTATCATGAAAATTAAAATGTAGGTTTATTATTTTTATTTAAATAAATTAATTTCTCTCTTTTTTAAGGGAAACTGACTTATTTTCATCCGACCTGAAACTCAAACACAAACTTTTTATACATTCATATCACATGCTTAATTGTTTATTTACTTTTAAATTGTAGTTTTCTGTTATTTACCTCGGTATATGAATATCTTCTGGTACGTGAACTAATAATTTTACTGCACATCAACTGTTGTTATAAAATTGTGTGTTTAAAGAATTTTTTTTTTAAACGTTAAAGGCAACGTAATTTAAAAATTTTAATAATCTGCTATTTGTATGTAATATATGTACGTATGTAATGATATTTAGACTACACATTTCGTGAATCAAACACATAAATAAGACGAGATAATATAGCCTTCCCCTCTCTCTATTGTGTAATTATATGTATATGTATATATATACGATACACACAGACCGTGCATGGAACAAGGAACTCTTCTAGGAAAATTAAATCCACTATAGTCCGAATAAGTAATGGTAAATGACAAATACTACATTTTTTTCATGATGCTAGCCCGACGTGGGTAACAGGTCACTCGCAAAGAGGTCCCAAAAATGTAGCTTCCCTCAACAGCTATCTGAAAGCAGATAGGATCCAGCTTTGGGACAGGATCTAGGGTTTAAAGCAGCCTAGCCCAGCTACATTTAGAACCTCAATATATGCAAAAGACTCGCTGCCTTCACGTCAGGAAACCATTCTGAGTTCATTCCCATCATGAAACGGACATGTTATGTACCTTGAAAAGTGGACGCTCAATTCTGCCAGTTGAGATTTAAGTTTTGGGTTTTTGGCTAAAAATATAATAGTTACCCCTTTTTCTTTGATGTATTCAATCTGACGTGAAGGCAGCGAGTCTTTTGCTTATATTGAGGTTCTAAATGTAGCTGAGCTAGGCTGATTTGAACCCTAGATCCTGTCCCAAAGCTGGATCCTATCTGCTTTGCAGATAGCTGGTGAGGGAAGCTATATTTTTGGGACCTCTTCGCGAGTGACCACCCGTTGCCCACGTCGGGCTGGTCACATGAAAAAGAAAAAATATAGTATTTGTCATTTACCATTACTTATTCGGACTATAGTGGATTTAATTTTCCTAGAAGAGTTCCTTGTTCCATGCACGGTCTGTGTGTATCATAAAAAACCTCAGGGAACCATTCTGAGTCCATTCCCATATATATATATATATATATATATATATTTATATGGGATGAATTTCACAATTAAACACGTGAAATGAATGAATGATGTAAACCCACAAGGAAAAGGAAAAATTATTCCAAGGCCTTTCGTGTATTCCTTTTCCTTGTGGATTTACATTATATATATATATATATATATATACATAAAGCATGGGGTATTCTATACAGCAATAATTACAGGCCTATTGCTAACGCCTCTTGCTTCTCGAAACTACTAGAGAAACTCTTGTTACTACACCGCTTAAATGATTACTTATGTACTAAATGAGTTTGGTTTAAAAAGATCCCTCTTAACTGATCGGTGTATCTATGTATTTAAGGAAATTATATTTAAATACACAAACAGTAATTCAACTATTTACAGCTGTTTCATAGATATAAGTAAGACATATGATAGAATGAACCACACTATTTTATTTACAAAACTAGAAGACAGAGAAGTCCCCATGTACAGTGCTTACAAGAAGTCTAGCGCCTCTGTCTCGTCCCAAGCTAGTCTGTTAGGTATAAAATGGGCGGTCCTTATGGCAGCGGAGGTGTGTTCGGATTGGTGCACATAATTGCTCTAACCCCATCAATGACGTCCACATTATCTTTGTGTTGATCACTCTATCTATTTATATATAGAGACATACTGTATATAGATATATATAGAGTATGCAGGAGATAACGTGTCTCAGTCGCAGTTATGGTAGTTGTCTTACAATTAACAGTTCCAAGTGCAAGTTACGTTAACACCTCCACATAAACTACCCTGGACTAAAATAACATACGTGAAGCCCTTAACCAGAAACCATTTAAAAGGTGTGATTTAAAAGCTCTCTCTCTCTCTCTCTCTCTCTCTCTCTCTCTCTCTCTCTCTCTCTCTCTCTCTCTCTCTCTGATCACACCGCATCCCATCAGAGGTCTTCAGCAGGGACATCGGCAATGTATCTATATAATGTTAATAATAACCGAAACTCGGGGAAAATATTCTCTCTGCCTTCCACTCTATCCCAAATCCTTTTCTCTTAGTAACCTCTTAATACGAACTAATCTATCATATTTTGCGACTTTTTAATTCTGGTAGGATTCAATTCCATTCCTATAGTGTAAGAGATACTTAAATTCCTGTGTGTATTATGCCATATGATGTGCTTAATAAATAATCATTTTTAAATAGTTGGAGCGTTCAAGGTCATCTGTAATAATCTATAGACTACCCCTCAAGCCCACTCTCAACACTTAGATTCCCTAACACAGGCGTCTTCAAGTAACATGAATGCTTAGAGATCTAAGGTGTTAGATTCCATATTATATAATTTATGTGCTAGGTTTAAGAACGCTGGCATTGAAGGATGGAAGGAAGGGACAGTAAAAGCGATAATAGGTTTAATGAAGGAAGTGGAATGAGGATGGAGGTAAGCGTTGCTACGTCGAAGGAAACGAGGTTGGGTGGGGCTGGATGTCTGGCTATGGTGTCGGAGAATTGACTCAAGTAGATGGACGTTTTATTGGACAGCAATATTGCCAGATACTGGAAGAGGTGCTGCTACCCAGTGTTCGTGCGTATCTGGTTCCAGCGCCGGAACCATTTTACTTAATGGAAGATAACTCCCATTCATAGGAGTAACGTTGTGAGAGCGTGGTACGAAGATCACCCAGAGATTATTAATCTAATTCTGCCACCACGTTCTCCTGATATGAATCCGATTGAAAACCTTTGGGCAATAATGATTAACGAATGGGAGCAACGCAATGAAAGAACATTTGAAGCACTTTTAGCTCACACGAGGAATAGTTGGGAGAGCTTACGCCGAACACCAAACATTCCCTACAATCTGGCCTCTTCTATGCCGCAACGATTGCAAGAAATTATTGAAGCCGGAGGAAGCTATACGAAATACTGATGTTAAAGCCATGACGTAAATGTGTATCGAATATATATTTATGTTAATATAGAATTTTATTATATTTTTATGACATCTATAAAAGTATATATTGTGACCATGAAAGAACTTTACTTATCCTTAGTTAGAATCTTTTCTTGCAATGTCTACGCTCGTGGAGATGATAATATATGCATTGTTGAAACAAACTATGAGAAGGTAATAGTTTCAGGAAAAAAATTAAAACTGGCAACATCGAGGCCATCACATGTTTATGGGAATTGTCATATGATATGCTACCAATAAACTCTTATATACTACTATATACAGTATACTATATTACGTAATAATTACGATGAACAAATCAAATGCAAATTTCTCTGATTCACGGCCCACCAGTCTTGCTTTAGACTAATGACTTTCATAAGATGGAATAGGTTACCACTTAAAACAATGGATAAACTATCTATTAGTGAGACGACCGTGACTTGCTCGAAATGCGAGCGCATGAGAGGTTCACTGAGGAATTTGGTCATTAGATTCTTCACGTAGGATATGTATCACAAACAATAATATTGACAACAATTCCCAACAATTACTTAATATGATAAATAATATCAATCATTGCATTTGAGCAAATAATTTAGACCTGCGTCAAAATAACTTAGGTATCATGCCATGATTTAGGATATTTGCCGAATTAGTCGTTCTCTATAGTCTACACTGCAGGGCTTCTCAAACTTTTTTCACTTGCGACCCCTTTGGATCAGACAAATTTTTTCGCGACCCTTCACTCAGTCATAAAAGCAATAGGTACTAACACTGTATATTTATGAAAAAAATAATATTTTCAAATGTTTCTGCGACCCTCAATAATATTTACGCGACCCCTAGTTTGAGAAGCGTGGGTCTACAGTATATGTTGAGACGGTATAATGTAATGCTCAGCTAATATTATGATGACTAGGATTGCTCCATAACCATCCCAACATCCCGAAACTTGGTCATTCTGCTTCTTAATCATTTGTATTTTAAACACTAAAATGTAGCAGAAGTGACATAATAATGGACGTCATTGATTGTGTTAGAGCAGTTATGTGCACCAATCCGAACACACCTCCGCTGCCATAAGGACTACCCATTTTATACCTAACAGACGAGCTTGGGACGAGACAGAGGCGTGAGACTTCTTGTAAGCACTGTACATATTAAATTTATAATAATATAATATACGATGAGGAAGTACAAGAATTTAAGTATTGGGGTAAAACCATCTCCTTGATTGATGACTCGGATATAAGAAAATCTCGAAGCCTTTGTGTTAAAGCGAATATGACTATAAGGAACCTCCGGTTCTGTACAAGTGAAGCTAAAAAAACTCTTTTAGTCTCCAACATAAATTACTCCGAGATGCTCAGCACCGTAAATGTTTGCTACCCACAATGAGCTTCCCGGAGGTACAAGACAATATAGTTTAATGCAAAGAATCAACCACCCCGATTAGCCAAGCTATTTACCAGTCCTGCCGTACGTCTTCTAAGCTATGGAATTCAATGAAAACGTCTGCTTGTAGATTCACTTACCTTTCATATTACTGTATTATTTCTCATTAATTGTATATATTTCTATCCTTAGTATGTGATTTGCCATTGTATTATTAATATTCGTCATATCTGTCTGCCAACAAACTTATTCACTTTCATTTTTATTTTCATATACAGTGTATATAAGTAGGTTTTTGCCGAAAAAACTTTCTTAATATATCCAATTAATAGAAAACGACTAGTAAGTTTTACAGGGCATACTCTGGTATTTAACCTCGTATCACTATACATTTAATCAACTTTTGTATCGTAAGAGTTATTCCACTAGTGTGGCCCTAATTCTACTCGCAGATTCTGATGAAACGAGTTGCTTTATATACTTTCACCTTATATCCTTCACACATATTGTATAGTTCAATTAGAACATCTTAGATTGTTGGTTAAAAATATCGCACAATTTTTCATGGAGCAATACCACTAAAGTAATTGAGGACATATCTTCAATAATAATTGCAACAAAGATCTTTCACTACACGGTCGCTTCCGATTCTTTAATCAAACCTGAAAGTTGCATTCTTAGCAAATTCTCTGCGCAGCAATCCGGGGTGAACCCACACCTGTTTATTATAACTTCTATCAAGGCAGTCCTAATCTCTCCTCTGAAGCAGGGGTCACACCAAACTATTTTACGCTTTCTAACACCTACAGTATGCAGATATATAAATGTAGTACAATATACGAATTTTATCAGCTTGGTTATTTCCTTTTGTATCACACATTCCTAGCTGCATTACCAAAAATTAGTTAGCTAGTTACCAATATATATATATACAGGGCGTCCCAAAAAAATGTATACACACTTTAACAGCTGATAGCTCAATTGATGTTTCTTTCTTTCCAAGTTAAACCCATTAGAATTAATAATGGCAGTCAGACTAAGCTTTGAACATAGGAAATTCATTCTAAAATGCTACTGGAAGTGTGAAAACGCAGTTGAAGTGCAAAGACAGTTTAGGAGGGAGTTTCAAACAGATCCACCAACGCGACTTACCATCACTCGAATTAGAGATAAGTTTGAAGCCGATGGAACTGTTCAGAATGTCCACAAGAAGCGTTCCGGAAGACCACGGACATCGACAAGCCCCACAAAGCAAGAAAGAGTACTGGAAACGTATCACCAAAGTCCAAGAAAATCTGTGCGGCAAGCGAGTCGTGAGGTAGGAATTTCAGAATCGTCTGTCCAACGCATTTTGAAGCGCTGTCAATGGAAAAGTTACATTCCAAGATTAGTCCATGCTATTAATGAAGATGATCCGGACCGAAGAGTGGAGTATTGCGAGTGGTACTTGGCACGATGTGGATGTGGATTGGACGAAGGGGTTTCGTAGAATACCCTCCGCGTTCACCAGACCTCACACCACTAGACTTTTTTTATGGGGATACTTAAAGACAAAGTCTACGCTATAAAACCTGCAACAGTCGCTGAATTGAGAGCAGCCATTGAACGAGAATGCACACAAATACCAAACGAAATGTTTCGTGATGTTTGCGATTCCATTGCTTCGCGTTATCAGCAGTGCCTGGACCAGAACGGACGTCAGTTTGAAAACAGGCGTTGACAAAACAATTAAATAATGTCTGTAGATTCTATTACATTTTGAAAATGAAATGTATTTTAATAAACACTGCCTTTATAAGTATTTAAAGTGTGTATACATTTTTTTGGGACGCCCTGTATATATATATTATATATTATATATATATATATATTAGGGTGTGTCAATTTGTCAACTTTTTTCAAATCAATTTTGGTAGTGAAAATATAGTCTTTTCATGTCAAAACTTGAAATTGGCCAACCAAAATGAAATAAAATAACCTTACCTACATCAATTTTACCTTAAAGTTTCAGAAATTGACTCTTTTACTAAATAATAGGACATAAATTGATTAACTATTCATCTGTCACAGAATTATCCCACTGATCGCATATGGAGTGTTTTCAGGTCATATAGTTGTTGTACAATGTACAAGTCACAACAAGAATAGAACTGTCCCTCACTCTCAGTCCTCAGTTGCCTCTTAGATGTCATAGACGGTGGTTTGCTGTTATTGCTCTGTACCTACTTCATAGTTATTCTACTAGACAATACTACAGTTTAACTGTAGTATGGATTATTGATTATTACAATTATTTATTATTATCATATTCTTCTGTCTAATTATGTTGTAATCCCATGAAATATTTTTTTATTGAATTTTAGAACATCGAATGACTAAACTTTGAAACATCGTAATTGATATAAAATACTTAAATGTTTTTCTTTCTTTTCAGATATTCCTAAGATGCCAAAATTGAAGACAAGAGGTCAGTCGTCATGCCACTTGAGCCTGTTAGTCGGTACAGGCAAGGAGCTTCCCGTATCAGAACTACCAACAGTGCGAGACATGCTGAGACTAGGGTTACTCCTTCGTGAACAAAATACAAAGGATAGAAGGAACTATACAGAGAAAGAGCTCATAAGGGACATGATTCCCCCTCTTCTGCATCAGTGGAAAAAAGCTAATGTGTTATTCAAACCACCTGTACTCAATCAGTATAGAACTATTGAGCTAAAATTAACAAAGCTGTGGCACAAAGCAGTTGAGACATCACTTGGTAAAGGAAAACTAGCAAAGAATAAATTTCTGCACACTTGATACTCTTCTTGACATTTTAACTGCCAGTGTCCCATAGATGTGTTCTGAAGCCAATTGTTCTCCCTCATGCAGAAGAGAACCTCACCCTCACATTGATTGTCGCTGTCCTCGTGAGAAGAAGATCCCTGTTTTGGAGCTGGCTTTCATAAAGGCGCAGAGAACAAAGGCAGGAGGCCAAGGAAGTATGCAGATTGGTTCGGCAGATTATTCAGAAACCAAAAAACAGATTGTTATTGCTAAGAAAAAGAGAAAATCCGAGAGAGGGAAGAAAGGAAAAAAAGAAGAGTGAAGAAGCCACCCAAAGAGATGAAGAGCTCTATCAAGAGGTTTCTCACTTCTTTGAAAGCTCTTCAGATGAACAGAAAGAAGCAACATCAGATGATAGCTCCAAAATGCCATCTGAACCTTCGCCGAAGAGAATGAAATACAAACTAAAGACATCTCAAACATTGCCCTTGCCAGTATTCGCCACCATACGGGGCTACGAGAGACTGCAGAGATTGCCACTGCCGCTTGGATAGATGCAGGCCTCATCAGCCGAGAGGATACATCCTTAGTGATAGATCATAATAAGATAAGAAGAGCACAAGAAAAAATAATGAAGGAAATATCTGATCAGCATGAAAAAGATTTGAAGGAGGAAGGTTCTCTTGCCTTTTGTTTGATGGAAGAAGAGATGACACAAAAGTTCTCCTAGAGGTAGAGGAATGGACAGAAAGTTTCCCGGTCTCATCAAAGAAGAACACTACTCTGTGTGTTCCGAACCTGGTGGCCGCTATTTGTTTCACTTTGTTCCTGAAGCAGAAGTAGAAGGCAAGAAACATGCAGAGGCAATTGCTGATCAAATAATATGTTGGCTTCAAGAAAGAAGACTTGACAGTTCACTGCAGGCCGTTGGTGGAGACTCAACTGCGGTGAACACTGGATGGCAGGGCGGTGTTATGACGCATTTAGAGAAAAAACTTGGAAGAAGGCTTGTTTGGATTGTATGTGATTTGCACACAGGGGAACTACCTCTTCGTCGTCTCATCCAGGAACTTGATGGTCCTACAAAGAGCAACAACAAGTGGTCAGGCCCCCTTGGCAACATGCTAGATGAAGCAACAATTAGAAATAAATACAAAATTTCCAAAGGTCGAAGTAGGCCCTCCCCTTCCAGTGTTGTCTGAAGAAGTTATCAAAGACCTCAGCACGGATCAATCTTACGCTTATCGTATTGTTCAAGCAATCAGATCAGAGAGTTGCCTCAAAATCTGGCTCTCTTGGAGATTGGACCGTAAGTCACAGTCGTTGGTTAACTACAGCGATTCGTTTCTGCAGGATTTGGGTTTCCAAACATGCACTGAAGGCAAAATGCTACAGAATTTGATGTTGATTGTTGAATTTATTATTGGGTTTATCTTCCTCACTGGTTCAATGTAAAACTTAATCCAATGTGGATGGAGGGGCCCAACCACATCTTGTTTCAATTACAGCTACTGAGAACCCAAAGGAAAGTAGTGGTGGACATCGTGTTACCTGTGGTGAGAAGGTCCGCTTGGTATGCTAGGCCAGAGGCAGTTTTGCAAGCAATACTCTGCAGCCAATGTACCAAAGAGAGAACTGAGGCTGTGGAAATCATTCTAAAGCTTAGAGGAACATCACTAGATGATGACCAGCTGGGAGACTGCTCTGTTCAGACAAGGAAGGTACCTCCGATAAACGTCAATGCCACGAAATTGTCAGAATTAGTTAACTTGAGTTCGGAAGTTTTGGAGCCACCACTGACAACATGTATAACAAACAAAGATTTAACACAACTTAAAGAGGCCCCAATGCAAGTGCCAAAGTGGCCTTCTCACACTCAGAGTGTGGAGAGATGTGTGAAAATGGTCACAGAAGCAGCTAGTCAAGTTTACAGTCACGAGAGGCGAGAAGGCTACATCAAAGCGCAAGTAGCAAGCCGAATGCTGATGTCAAGGAACCGCAGCAAAAAGGACATGACTGCATTGGTTACTTTCAAATAAAGACTCTGAATGATATCTTATTGCCACTTTAAATGTTGATAGGATGTTTGCGCACATTTGTTATTTTGTTACGAATTTACAGGAAAAATGAATTTTTTAATTAAAATTGATGTAGGTAGGAGTTATTTTTTATTGTTTTTGAAGCAAGGATACTATTTTGTATGCCAAATGATTGCATTAAATTGCTACCAAATCACATGATTTTCAATTTAGTAATTTCACCCCCAAAATTGACACACCCTAATATATATATATATATATATATATGTGTGTGTGTCGGGGTGTAGCTAGCCCTTCTTAATGTGTATGCACCGAGGTGTGAAGCACGGAGCTGTGGGAAAATGTGGAAGTTGCCTGTCCCTAATTAAATACAGATTCCTGTAAATACTCTCTGGTGCACTAAAAATTAGGAATTTATAGTAAATGTCAATAGTTACCTAATCAACTGAGATGGAAAATCCACTTTTATTCAGAGCACAGGATAGAAACATAATATTGGGACAAAGTAGTGTATTTTACAACTTGTAATAATTAATATTATTCTTTTCCATCTTCCAATTATAATAGACTATTATAATGATAAATTATTTCTTGAGAACTTTATTTAAAATATCATGAATTTCCAATTCAATGTGTAACCACATGCTGTTTTGCTTATGCCTATCTACACTCATATATATATATATATATATATATATACACACACTGTATATATATAGTTTTACAATCATGTACATTGCTTTGCTACAAAACAATTATTCAAGCTTTAATATCATATTCGGTCAAATAAATTTCTATAAATAAAAGTTTTATAAGTTCAGTTTTATAAGCTACATAAAAAGGGTACAAAACTCTGCAAGCCAAACAGATAACACCAAATCCACAAGTGAGGGATCTTGGCGTAATAATATCGTCGGATGCAGAATTCAGAGAGCATTATAATATCAAAATTACAACGACTAGTAAAATAATGGGAATCATCTGGAGGAGCTTCCGCAGCACATCATGCTCAAATTATGGAAGAGTCTAGTCCTACCAATAATTGAGTATTGCTCAGTAATCACAAACCCATACAGAAAACGAGACATTGCGAACATTAAAGCTATACCTTAGACTTTTACGTCTAAGATAAAGGAAACGGAAGGTGAAGACTACTGGACTCGATTACATTCCCTGGAACTCTACTCACTCGAAAGAAGGCGCGAGCGGTACACAATAATATACATATGGAAAATACTAGAGGGCTCTGTCGCTAAGCTCAGAAATGAAATAGAAACAAACTGGAATGAGAGAAGAGGCAGATTTTGTGCCATCCCAGGTGCGGTGGGACAAGGGTCCATGAAAACAAGAATGAAAAATACCCTCAGAATACGAGGCCCAAAGCTTTTCAATGTCCTACCAAAGGAAGTGAGGAATCTCTAGCACACCAACCTGAATAACTTCAAGAACCAGCTGAACAGATTCCTATGCAAAGTCTATGAACAGCCTTGCGTGACTGGCTACGAGGGCAGTAGGAGATCAGACAGCAATTCCCTCCCTCACCAAATCCCGAAAATGAGACAAGTTGCTGCAGAGGGGTCGACAGCAGGTCGATCCTGAACCGTCGTTCAAACTCACCTAAATTAACCTAAAGTGTGATATATATATATATATATATATATATATATATATATATATATATATATATATATATTCGGTGTGTGTGTGTGTGTGTGTATATGTATACTGTATATACATGTCAGTACTATATTCCATTTTGCTACCAAGGATAGTAGAGACACTGTACTATTATTTAATGCTTTTAATTCTTGCCAAAAGTTCCTTGGATTCTTACTGGCAAGCTTCCTAGCCAGAACATCCCTGCTTAACTCATCCTCGTGATTTTTTATATACCTTAATGCACACTTGAACCTGGCATTATCCTTCTGTTTTGTTGTAATACAGGGTCCTGCCCTGGCTTCCTTGTTCATACCACATTAAAAAAGCATCTCTGCATACATTATGAAGTTCAGCTGCATAATTGCTCCAGCCAGGCCTACATGTATAGTTTTTCTCCTAAAGGTATTTAAGTCTAGGCTAGCATTATTGAGAGGAATCAATTTGTTCATACATGTCTTTAAATTCCAAAATATGTGTTTGAATTCTACAGTTTACATCCTGACAAGCTGGAGTAACCGTATTTAAGTACTTTTGCTAGCCAAACATATTCACTAAACTAAAATGAAAGATGGTAACAATACAACATTAGCATGCAAACATTTTTTAATATAGTGGATTACCGTACAAATGAAATGATTACGGGCAACCAGCTTAGGTAAGTACGTAGATTTGACTTAGCGAGAAAGTAACTGAAGCATATTTGTGAACAAAGCAATACGGTTGTAATGTTGTATAGTAAACCTGAATCTGAAATGCCAACTTAAATAAAAAATATCAATAATCCTTTTTTTTTTACGTTCTCTGTTAAAATTATCGTTATATGGTTGGATGCTGGATATTCCAATAGGATTTATTGTATGTGCAAGGTTCACTTCATCACTTCATCACCATAGAGATAAGGGTAAAATTTAGCTAATACTCACGGATGGTCCATGAAAGGATATATTAGACTCATACAAATGCAAATAATGTAAGTTTAGAACTTAGCTATAGAATGTGAAATTAATTTATAACATTTTTAAACAACAGTGCTCAAAAATATGTTATAAATTAATTTCACATGCTATATCTAAGTTCTAAACTTACATTATTTGCATTTGTATGAGTCTAATATATCTTTTCATGGACCATCCGTGAATATTACAGGGTTTTCATGTTCAATTTAATACCTCATCAAGACTCAATTTTATTTCTTCTGTAGCTTGATATAATCACAAAACTATATTCTTGCACATAGCAGCTAAATCTTACCCTTATCTCTATGGTGATGAAATGTATCTTGCACATACTTAACTGTTGGAAAACATAAGAGACAGCTTGGTTTACATCAGTATGATAATTTATTTGATCGTACCCGATCTACCACAAATCCATTTTTTAACCATCGAGTAGAAGAATTATAGTTTTAGATGCTTTCACATATGATAAAAAGCTATAAATTGTGTAAACAGTGCCATGTTATGCAGTAGACTTTTGGAGTTGATATAATTGTGTTATAAGAGACCAGTAGATCTGTTGTGACTTGCCATATGATGTGGTAAATGGCAGCTACTTAGTTTTAAGAAAAAGATGGGTGCTTTCATGAATGCGTGTTTATAAATAGTGATAAGTTATGTAGGACACTTTTGGAGTTGATATAATTGTGCTATAAGAGATAAGTAGGTCTGGTGTAACTTGTAATATGATGTGGTAAATAGTAACTACTTAGTTACTTTTAAGAAAAAGATAGGCTCTTTCATGAATGTGAGTTTATGCATGACATTTTGATGACATAAATTGTATGTATTTTTTTAATCGAGAATATTCAGACTACAAAGCAAAGAGAAAATAATAAAGGAGAACTTTATTCATTTGAATCAAATATAAAACAGTTTTACTTCCATTATTAACTTGTATTGTAATTTCTTGAACAAATACTGCACTGTTTGAAGTGTATACAAGTTGAGGTGCGAGACTTTTTTGGTGACTTATTTTTATTAAGGAAACTATATTAAACATGCCGTATATAGCAGTTAGTGTGGCATAAGAGGGCCTAAAAATCTTTGTCAAATAGGTAAATCTGCTTAAGCTATCCCTGGAACAGATGTTCTTGCATTGCTCTCATGCACTCATTTCCAAAACTCCAGGGGTCATATGTAAATTTAGATGTAGGTAGCCCTTACTTATTTGACTAGCAGCCAGCTACTTAGGAACTTTTATAAAGAATGTTAACAATATTTTTTATTTTGGTTTTATAAACTAGTATGTTGTGTGATAATATTTCCATTCTTCTTATTATTATTACTATTATTGTTATTATTATTATTATTATTGTAAATACATAAATGTGAAGAGGGAGTACAGTGTAACGATAAAAGAAGGTTAATTAATTGAGAATTTGGAGCCAGCCTGATTCCGGTTAAAGACCTCAAATGAAATTAGTTTTTAAAACAACAATATAAGAGTTGACTGAAATTTGTCTACACTTCAAAATGGTATATAACAAAATTCTTAATAATGAAAACAATTTCCGCATATACTTACTAGCTCTTAAACTTTTGAATATCTATGAAGTATCCTTGTAAAATATATACAATAACTCCTATTAGAACATGCAGCACCCAACCATATAACGATAATTTTAACAGAGAACGTTAAAAGAAATGGATTACTGATATTTTTTATTTAATTTGGCATTTCAGATTCAAGTTTACTATACAACATTACAACCGATTATTGCTTTGTTCATAAATATGCTTCAGTTACAGTACTTTCTTGCTAAGTCAAATCTACAGTACTTACCCAAGCTGGTTGCCCGTAATCAGTTCATTTGTACGGTAATCCACTATATCAAAAAATGTTTGCATGCTAATGTTGTATTGTTACCATCTTTCATTTTAGTTTAGTCTAGTGAATATTTTTGGCTAGCAAAAGTACTTAAATACGGTTACTCTAGCTTGTCAGGATGTAAACTGTAGAATTCAAACACATATTTTGGAATTTAGACATGTATGAACAAACTGATTTCTCTCTCAATAATCCTAGCCTAGACTTAAATACCTTTAGGAGAAAAACTATACAATGTAGGCCTGGCTGGAGCGATTATGCGGCTGAACTTCATAATGCAATTAATGCATCCAGAGATGCTTTTTTAATGTGGTGTCAACAAGGGAAGCCAGGGCAAGACCCTGTATTACAAAAAAACAGAGGGATAATGCCAGGTTCAAGTATACATTAAGGTATATAAAAAATCACGAGGATGAGTTAAGCAGGAATGCTCTGGCTAGGAAGCTTGCCAGTAAGAATCCAAGGAACTTTTGGTAAGAATTAAAAGCATTTATAATAGTACAGTGTCTCCCTACTATCCTTGGTAGCAAAATGGAATATAGTACTGACATTTATATACAGTGTATATATATATATATATATATGCACTAAAATCACAAAATAACACGTGACCTTATTAATAAGCAAACAACTACAAGGAAAAGGAAACACAAAGTCCGAGCGCTTTCGTGATATATTCACATTATCAAGGAGGAACAGAAAATAGACGGAGATTACAAAGTACATGAGTTAAATAGACAAGCAAAAAATTCACAATCGGCACCTCAAATTAAAGGCCTTAAAGCCCTCTAAAGATTTTTTCAATTGATAACATAATCTGTAGGCAGCTAAATTACTAAATATAAAAAACAAGTATACTGTATAGATGAAATTAGATAAAAAAACCAATACAGAGAACAAAAATTATTATAATGGTTATTAACACTAATATTTAATTAAAACAGGCAATTAATAGGCAAGAATTTAATGAAAAACAAATAGATAACGTAGATAACAAATAGATAACATAATTTCCTACTTCAATTAAATATTACTGTTAATAACCATTATAATAATTTTTGTTTTCTGTACTGGTGTTTTGTCTAATTTCATCTGTATAGTAATTTAGCAGCCTACAGATTATGTTATCTATTTGTTATCTACGTTATCTATTTGTTTTTCATTAAATTCTTGCCTATTAATTGCCTGTTTTAATTAAATATTAGTGTTAATAACCATTATAATAATTTTTGTTCTCTGTATTGGTTTTTTGGTCTAATTTCATCTATACAGTATACTTCTTTTTTATATTTAGTAATTTAACTGCCTACAGATTATGTTATCAATTGAAAAAATCTTTAGAGGGCTTTAAGGCCTTTAATTTGAGGTGCCGATTGTGAATTTTTTGCTTGTCTATTTAACTCATTTACTTTGTAATCTCCGTCTATTTTCTGTTCCTCCTTGATAATGTGAATATATCACGAAAGCGCTCGGACTTTGTGTTTCCTTTTCCTTGTGGTTGTTTGCTTGTTTGCTTATAATATATATATATATATATGTGTGTGTGTGTGTGTGTGTGTATTAGGGTGTGCCACTTTTAATAAAAGTTTGAAATTTTGAGGTGCAATATTCTCATGTGGTGATCCCTGCTACTTTATTGGCGAATATGAAGTTTTAACCCATTCTGAAAATATTTGACCCCGGATCGGGGGCATTGAAATTTTTACCCCAGCCTGCCAGCCTGAGACGACATCAGACCGATTTTTTATTTGTATTTGGCCATAAAATCTTTATTTATTAACCGATTCGAATGATTCTGGTGTCAAGTGATGCAGAATTGGAAATACTTTCTTTTTCATACCAAAACAGTAGCTTTTATGATATATATATATATATATTAGGGTGATGCACAAATCATGACCATCGTGGATTTTTAGGGATACCCCCTCATTTGTTCCAATTTGTCACAAAAACACCCTGTGAGAAATTCCAGGTCAAACAAATAACATTCAGAGGTCGCGCCCGCCAATTGAAAATTTGAAAATTACAAAAAATTAGAGTAAAATCAAATTTTTTGAATTTGTTCTTATTTTTGTTGCAGGTTTGTTGCAGGTTGCAGGTTTTGTGCAGGTTTGCTGCAGGCAGAGTGGTAGGTGATGCGTATATGAGCAAATAGCGTTCAAGGAAATCGGTATCGCAGTGTGCTTGTGGCAGTGTCCAGGAGAGGTGCTATATCAGTGAGTCTCTCCGCCTCAATTTCTCTTCTATTTCCTCTATCTTAATTGTGACAAAAATGAGATCAAGAAGCTCAACAGATATCTGGCTGATCGGTCAACAAATAGATAAATTGAATCAAAGTAAGCTTCCATCAAAGAAAGAAGTAATTTCCTTATTCATGAATTATAAACATATCAAGAATGAAACTGTCAGAGAAGCATTAACTTCAACCGTTAATGATGTATTGGAAGTGTGGCAGATAGCAGGAATACCAACAACCCAGAAATGTAATGTTGTGAAGAAATTAAATAAACTGTATGATGAGTGGCAAGGGCTGAAGAAGAGCAAAGGAAAAAATCGAAGTTTTCAATAGAGAAAGAGAATACATGGAAGAAAAATTGGATGGACTCTTTGATATTGCGCATGCAAATGCTAACGAGTTAATAACTATTGAGGAAGATAGAGAGTTTCTACGGCTACAAAGGGAAGGTCGAAAGGGTAAAATGATGGCAGTTGATAAGGATGAAGAAAAACGTCGAAAGGAAACTGCGAAGAGACATGAAAAAATGGATAAGAAAAGGTTACATGAATCAAGTGCATTTGATGAAACAGTTGTTCTTGCAAGCAGCAGCAGTTCCTGCAGTGATTCACCTGCATCTACGGAAGAAGAAGTAGATCTGGAAGTGCCCTCAACATCCAAAAGAGGCCTTCCAAGAAAAAAATTCAAGATTATGAATGAAAATCTGCTTTCCTCATTGGATGTTGCTAAGATCAGCGACCGATCAGCCTCTTTAATAATTATTCCAACGATCGCAAATGTTGGAAAAGATCCAGAGAATTACAATGTTAGCTACTCATCGATTCGCAGGGCAAGACAGAAATCAAGAAAGAAGTTCAGTGAAAACTTGAAAGAAGAATTTCAAGCTGACAAACCCTTGATTGTTCATTGGGATGGCAAACTCCTCGAAGACATTACCGGGAATGAGGTTGTTGATCGGTTGCCAGTCCTAATCTCTGGCAGTGGAGAAGATCAACTGCTTGGAGTGCCAAATATAGATCATGGCACAGGAAAGGATACTGCAAATGCAGTACATCAGGCGATCATTGATTGGAATCTAATAGATAAGGTAAAAGGCATGTGTTTCGATACAACTGCATCGAACACAGGTCGTAAAAACGGAGCTTGTGTCCTAATTGAACAGAAAATGGAGAAAGATTTGTTGTGGTGTCCTTGTCGACACCATATCCTTGAAATCATGTTGGAAGCAGTGGTATCCCCTGCATTACAGGCTTCATCAGGCCCTGACATTCAGTTATTCAAAAGATTCAAAACAAACTGGAATAAGATTAATCTAACTTCATACGATAAATTAGAAAATTATCCACAAAAGGAAAAAGAGGAAATCATCAACTTTGCAGCAAGAAAAATCAATGAAGATCAACCTCGCGACGATTACAGAGAGTTATTGGAACTGACAATCATCTTGCTTGGCGGTACTCCAACGACTGGAATAAAATTCAGGAAGCCTGGGGCTTATCAGAGCCCGTTGGATGGCGAAAGTCATTTATTCAATGAAAATCTTTATGTTCAAAAGTCAGTTCAAAATAACAGCAATAGAAGAAAGAAATCTAAAAGAAATTTGTTGGTTTTCTGTTTCAATTTATATTAAGCATTGGTTTTCAGCACCCTGCGCAGCAAGTGCTCCACGAAATGATCTGAGTCTTCTCAAGAATCTTCACAGCTACAAAAGCACAAATGAACAACTAGCAAATGCTGCTTTAGAAAAATTCAAGAATCATTTGTGGTATCTCTCAGAAGAGTTGATCGCATTGGCTTTCTTTGATGATAAAATCAGCTTTGAGACCAAAAGAAAAATGAAGGAGGCTCTTACAAAATCTTCGGAGCCAGATCCTCCAAAGAAGACACAAATAGACATCAAAACTATTGACAATAAGCAGCTTGAAGATTTTGTAACTGCTAACACAAAGTCCTTCTTCAGTATACTCGGATTGTCTTCAACGTTCTTGAGCAAACCAGTAGAAGATTGGCTTCTCAATGAGAGTTATTGGGTTGCAAAGAACGTAGTGAATCACATGAAAGTTGTTAATGATATTGCTGAAAGAGGAGTGAAATTGATTGAAGATTATAACAAATTAATTACCAATGATGAACAACAGAAGCAATATCTACTGCAAGTTGTATCAAATTATCGGAAGAAGCTTCCGGACAAAACTAAGAAAACTCTCGTATCTTTGACGCAACAGTAAAATTTACGAGTATATCCATTCTATGTATCTATTATAAATATCTATTGTATTGTATCTGTTTTATGAACAAATGGAAAAGAGGAAGGTGGTATGATAGGCCTCGTGGGGAACTTCCACTCAAAAAAAAAGTAACGTGACGCTTGCTGTACCTCCTGGGTGTCATGGAAATCAGCAAATTTTCAAATGGCGGGCGCGACCTCCAAATATTCGAATTTTGACCCGAAATTTCCCCAGGATCATTTTTCCACCAAATTAAACCAAATGAGAGGGTATCTCAAAAATTTGAAACAAAAAAATTTTACTCCCCCACTTTTGCATCACCCTAATATATATATATATATACACATTCAACTGCAAAGAACACGCAGTATAAATAACGTAAAGAACGACGCTTGTGTAGGAGATATTCCGCGCAAGACGAGAGAGAGAGAACGAAACAAATGAAAAAATGAGGTAACCACCCGGGAATCGAACCCGGGATCTTCCGATTGCCGGTCAGATGCGATACCATTACACCATGGGCCTCACCATGGTCCAAATTTAGGGTGAAAATTTGAAATTTGTCTGGACCTAGCGAGTACATGGTGCTCTCATTGCACTTCATGTATAATAGCTTTCTATAAAATGTGAAGAAAATTGGATGATGTTTAGGGGTCCCGCAAAACATTTAGTTATTTTAGTCTCATAAAATTCTAGCAAAACAGCCAATTTCCTTTAATTCTTTGAAAATTATTAGTTGTAGGCTATATCTTTCTATAGTTACGCTTATGAGACCTAATTTCTGTTTTTTTGTGTCCACAGGTAGTGTTTTTGATTGGATAATGGATATGGTGACACGAAGTGGACCAGCCTTTTGGCTTGTTGGCCACACAGACCCAGATATCACCGGTGCTCGATTGCCTTCCAGAGGCCAAGTGCTTAGGAAATATTACTTCCATCACTCTGTCATGAAGCAAACGAAAGCAGATGCTGCAAAAGCATCTATTCAAGCAGTGCTAGAGATATGGGAAAAGGCTAAAGTTCCAACATCAACCCTGGCTTACAGCAAAGCCAAAGTTTTGAAAATGATTGATGAGTACAAGCTCAAGAAAAACCGCAATCGAGACTCCAAGACCTGTCGTACTCAAGAGGCAATGTTCCGGGACCAGCTCGAGGATCTCTTTGATGTGGCTCACAAGGGTGCGATGATTATCATATCAAATGAAGAGGATAAGGCCTTCCTGGTGAGCCAAAGGGAAGATCGAACATCATCCTCCATGAACGGGATCGATGTTATTCACACCAAAGTCAGCGCGGAAAAGAGGAAACGAGAGGTGATTAAGCAACAGAAGGAGAGAAGTGAAAATGAGAAGAAGGCGTTATTTGAAGTCTCTGATTCCTCGCAGATGGCACTGCCTTCCTCCTCAGAAACAGATACAAAAGAGAATGACGCCGAGTTTACGCTCAAAGATGGCAGGTCACTGCAACGAAGGAAGGAGAATCGACGTGTTCTGCTCAGCCCAAAAGTGACTGCAGCCATGGATCGGTTCAACATCTCCGACAGGGCCGCCATGGGCCTTTAGGGAGCCCTGGCAAAGGCATCGGGGCAGAACCTGAAGAAGATGACGCTCTCACGAAGTTGAATTCGACGACACAGGATGGCCAATCGGGAAGCATTCGCAAAGACAAATAAGAACCTGAACCTCTCTCCCAAAACCCCACTCCTCCTCCACTGGGATTCGAAGCTTCTTCCTGATGTGTCCAAGTCTGAGAAGGTTGACAGGATTGCCATCCTGGTCACAGGAGGCAACCAAGAGCTCTTTCTCGGGGTCCCCAAGATTGGCAGCAGCACAGGTGTGAACCAGTCGAACGCTTGCATCACCGCTCCTCAGGAGTGGAACCTCATGGATAGGCTGACCATACGTACCGTTTTGAACGGGACAGTACCGTTTTGTATGGGTTTTTGTATGGGTTCTGTCACTGAAGAATAATTGTAAGCTCAATATGTTTATGTACTTACTTTTTCATGAATACAGAATATTACATAACCCCCGTCACTTTTTTGCCATCCCAATGTCCCGTTTCTGTCTCAAGGAAATATGGTCAGCCTACTCATGGATCATGAGGGAGCTTGCACGAAGATACAGGCTGCCATCAACCGGGAGATTATTTGGATCGCTTGCCGTCACCATATCCTGGAAGTTGTTCTCTCTGATGTCTTCAAGAAGGGATACGGACCATCCAGCGGCCCCAATATCCCTTGTTCATGCGGTTCCAAGAGCAGTGGAGATTCATTGATGGAACCCGCTGGAAGCCAGCAACGCACGATAAGAATATCGTGAAAGAATTCTCTGGTCCCCTAGCAGGATTGGATTCAAAGAAAGGGAGCTGAAGGACCTGAAGGTGGCAATCGAGTCAAAGGCTCACCTCAGGGACGATTACAAGGAACTCCTTGTCCTGTCATACACCTTCTTGGGAGAAATTCCAGAGGGAGGTATGAAGATTAGGGCACCTGGGGCCTTCCAACAAGCCAGATGGATGGCAAAGGCCATTTATACTCTTAAGATCTTCCTCTTCAGAGAGCAGTTCACCCTCACTGCTCACGAAATGTGTACGGTGCGGAATCTCAGACTCTTCATTTCTCTGTTCTACACCAGGTACTGGCATCAAGCAACGATCGCATCATATACCCCCAAAAATGACTTGGATTTCATGAAGGATCTTGAGAGCGGAATTCCGAATCGTCAGCTGGCGAACACTGCCCTCATAGCCTTCAAACGCCACCTGTGGTATGTGTCCGAGGAATTGATCGGTCTTGCATGCTTTGATGACCGGAGTGGAGAACAGGAGAAAGTTGCAATGGTGGAAAATCTCAAGAAGAGAGAGCGGAAGGGACTGAAGAGAATTGATGGCAAGAGATTCTCTCCTCAAACACCACTTCCTGACTTCGTGACTGCCGAGACCAAGAACATCTTTGACCTCATTCTCCCGAATGGTCGTCAGGAATCGGAGTCCTTCCTCGCCAAGCCACTTCTTCTTGGAACAAAGATAAAACCTACCAACAATTCATGGCCTCCGTCGCTTCACTGAAGGTTGTGAACGACAGCGCCGAAAGGGGTATTGCTCTGATCACACAATTCAACTCATCCATCACCAAGGATGAGACCCAGAAGCAGTACCTCCTGAAAGTTGTAGCTCAGCACAGGAAGGATATACCTTCCATGTCAAAAGCTGTCTTCCTGAAATAAACTTAGAATCTACAATGATGCCTTTCCTTTTCCATGAGCTTATTTGAGATAATTGTGTACATTTTTGTGATGACCGGGAAGTTGAAGTTCTGCGGGACCCCTGAATATTGATATAAGAAACTGAAATTTTGCCTAAAGACATGTTTGGAGTAAAGGTATTAGGACAACATGTGCCTAAATTAAAATTCCAACTTTTAATTTTTTGGACCACCCTAAATTATATATATATACAGAAATCAGTCTTATGAGTGGGGATGTTGCTCCTGCTGCAGCTAAAACTAGCGGGGACCCACGAACACACCGGAACGTGCCGGAACGCAATGTAAAAGTACCTTTTTTCGAATGTTTGTTTGTCTCGAGAGACCGTGAAGGAAGCCCAGGAGAATTTTTTTCCTCGTGAAAGACCTTGGAGGAAGGTGAGGACGAATTTTTAATTATTTTAAATTTTGAGGGGCCTTAAATGGGTGAGGAACTTAAGGAAGGGGACCCCCTTATAAAGGAGGAGAAGGCCCCCAGGGTCCCCTCCAGGGGCATGTTTCAAAGTGCCCAAAATTCCTCCCCTAATGCAATCATACTACTAGCATAAACGTTAACTATCTTAACTTGCGCGATGCCGTCGCAGAACGCGCCGTGTGCTAGGTGTCGGGTTAATCGGTGGTATACTGATTTTAAAGATTACAACGGCGGTCCTATGGCGATTACCGAGAGATCGGTTTGTTTCTTTTGTGATTTAAGCGAAGAGATAGTTGATTTAAAACGTAATGTACGCTAGGTGACGGAAAGACTTCCAACGCTTGATGAGGGCAGAGGTTGGCTTACAGTTGACGAAGGCCGAACCTATACTAACGTTAAATACGTTAGTAAGTTGAAGAGTGAGGTTAGAAACCTAGTTTCTAGTATATCTAGCTTATCGGGAAGGTTAGACAGAGATGATGAAGGGGTGAAGGTTGGTCCGAGATTAGTAGACGGGGAGGGATTTAGAGTAGTTAAGGGTGGAGCTAGGCCACGTAGGTTAAGTGATAGGAGTCTCCCACTATCGAGGCTTCGAACCCTTTCGCCCAGTTGGATAGGGATGTGAACGAAGGGGAAACTATTTTAATTGGGGACTACTCCTTAGTGCGTCATATGGCTAAGGAGTTCGTTGAACGGAATCCAACCAAGAGGAGGAGGGCCTGTCTACCAGGGGCCAGGGTTGAAAGAATTAGAGACGAAGTAGATAGGATTGATGTTGCCTCCCGTCACTCGATGTTCGTGTCGATGGTAAGGGGCAACGACTCGTATAGGCCCGATACCAGAGTGCCTGACCTTTTGGAGAGATATAGGGGGTTAATTAGGTCCCTGAAGACAAGGTCAGATACGTCTTTAGTTCTAGGTATTACCCTAGGCACGGTTTAAATTTTAGGATTACGTTAAAAACGATATTTTTGAACACTAAACTAGAAGAGAGTTGTGCTCAGGAAAATGTACCCTTCGTAAAGCTGTGGTCAGAATTTAGTGATCCTAGCCTTTTTATGAAAGATGGGGTATATTTCAATGAAATAGGGAATGCTAGGCTAGGTAGGTAAATCAATGAGAACGTTCGAAAGCTGTTTAGGTCGAAGCCCTCTTTAAACGTTGTGGTCTGGGAAACGCCGGGCCAACGTGAAAAATATCTTAAAACGCCGAACCGTGGTAAAAAATAATTTAAATGTCTGTTATTGTGACGCGCGTAGTATTAGAAATAAATTGAACGAATTTAAGGCGATAATTTATTCCGGGAACTACGATATAGTTGCTATAACTGAAACGTGGTTAAATACCGTAACCTGGGACTTGTTGGGGGAACTTGATATAGGGGGTTTTAAACTTTTTACTAATGATAGGTTACATAGGATTGGTGGCTGCGTTTTTTTGTACATTCGTAATTCCGTTAGGACTATCGAAGTTAAGATAGATTTTCTAGCAGCAATTAATGCGATATGCTTTGAAGTTCGGGAGCGTAGTATTAGCTTTAATTTCGTTGTTGTTTGTAGACCTCCCGTTCAACCCCTCGATATCGATACTAGATTTTACACACTTCTTGGTAACTTTATTAATAATCGGGATAGTATAGTTGTCGGAGACTTTAACTACCCTAACGTTAATTACGAGATTTTACTGGTAATGATGAGGGTTTGAGACTGAATTGAGTTCATGGAAGATAATTTTTTACCGAACCAACGCGCGGTGACAATATTTTAGACGTGGTGGTGATGAAGGACGAAAATATAGTCGAAGGTATGGAAGTAGGTGAGAGTTTGGGATGTAGTGATCACCAAATTATTATGTTTAAGTTATTGATAGTAAACAGTAAGGATAGTAACGTAATGGAATTCCCTGATTTTCGTAGGGCTAATTTTGATAGTTTTGCGGATAGGATGAGAGTAGTGGATTGGGATAATTTATTTATGGGTAATGACGCAAATTTTGGATCACCTGAAGATCAGGGCCCCCAGCCTTCGTTAGTTAGCCTTATAAGGCTAACTAACGAAAATATCACGACTTAACCTAATCAGTCGTTAGGTCAACTGTACGCCCTTGACGATTGGTTAGGTTAAGTCGTGATATTTTCGTTAGTTAGCCTTATAAGGCTAAATACCGAAGGCTGGGGGCTCTGATCTTCAGGTGATCCCGAATTTTCATTGGGAGGCGTTTAAAGGTTTTTTGAATATCGAAAGGGAGTTTATTCCGCGTAGTCCCAAGCGCACTAGTAATTATGGTAGGCCCAAGTGGTGGACTAGGGAAATAGGTGAGTTCATAAACGAACGTAACAGAGCGTATAGACTTAATAAGCGCAATGGTACGGTAGCCAGAGCTGGGCAATAAATACATTGAATGTATTTAAATACTAAATACATGGGAGAAATGTATTTAAATACTAAATACATTTTACGAATGTATTTAGATACTAAATACAAAATACATCAATTGTATTTAAATACATTTGTAAATACATTTAAAATACATACAAATTTGCTTGTTGAAGCCATGACACGCACACGATAAAGAAATCAACCGCTTTCGACTAAGAGTGGCACACAACTGATTGAACTGACACGTTGAAACATGAACCATGCTGTACTACACTGTCGACGCGTCGTACTGTGCTAGTACAGAACGTGTATTAAACCAGTAAAAGTATTTACATTTTTATATTTTGAGTATTTAAATACATTGTATTTAAATACTCATTAAAGTATTTAAATACTATATTTAAATACATGAAAAACAATGTATTTATAAATACAGTTCTAAATACACAAATGTATTTAAATACTATTTAAATACAAATGTATTTAAATACTGCCCAGCTCTGACGGTAGCTAGCTTTAATAGATTTATTGAGCTTAGACATCAGGTTAAAAGATCTGTTAGGAATGTTCAGCGTAATTTTGAGATACTTGTAGATGCGGATAGTAAACACAATCCGAAAAAGTTTTTTGACTACGTCAATAATCGTAAGCCGATAAAAGATAACATAAGCCCTCTAGTGGACGCTAAAGGCGTTTTAGCTTCCGACGCTCAGGCGATGGCGGATATTTTTAACAACTTTTTTGCGACAGTTTTTACCGTACAAGATGTAAATAATGTCCCCGACGTGGACGATATTGTTCCATTTAGTAGCGAGACTATTTTGAATGAAATAACTGTTTACGAAGGTGAGATTGCGCATTATATCGATAACTCGACTGTTGTGGGTCGTATCCTGGGGAAGGAGGAAACAGATTGAAGTCTGTCCAATGCCACGTCACTTAGTGACAATGAACTTTCACCTTGGTAAAAAACACTTGAATGTTCCGTGTTTCTCCACTGAGCGGGCCGCTGTCAGGCGAAAGGCCCCGGGGTCGGACTTTCCGACCAATCTGCCTTCCTTCCTTTTCCTAAGACATGTTTATCACTTACATTTTACAGTAAAGAGAAACATATTCATTACAAGACATCTATTGAACACTCAATTCACTCTTTTACAAATGCTTAAATTGTAAAATACATACCAACTAAGTTTGAATATCTAAATGCATAACATAATTTATTATTTTTTTCAGGTATGTTGATGGTGAGGATCTGATGGACTTCATAGAGGATCTGATAGACTTCATAGAGTGCAACACAAGTGTTACTGGTGAGGCTCTGGCAACAAAGATGGTGGCTAGGCTTCAAGAGAATGGGCTAGACCTGCGGTATCTGCGGGGTCAGGCATACGACGGAGCAGGCAACATGACCGGGAAAACCAAGGGCGCTGCTACCATCATCCTGAAAGACTACTCTCTAGCCACTTATACCCACCGTGTTGCTCACTGCTTGAATCTTGCAGGGGTGAAGTCGACACAAGTTGCTAGTGAGTTTGATTAATTTATAGTAATCAAGCTTAGCCCTATAATCTGTTATTTAGAAAGCCTTTTTGCCTGATATTCAAGTCACTCTAATGACTTGATATTCTAGTAATTATATTTACATAGAGAATTTTGTCTTGTACTTAAGCCCTTATTGCCTGATATATATTCAAGTAAACCTAATGGCTTGATATTCCATTAATTCTTATAAGGGCTGTCAGATATGTGAGTGGCCTCTATTGCTTGATATTCTAATGCTTATGCTTTGTTGCCAGTTTTTCAGGCTCTTTCTAAAAGTTGTTGAAATATATCTAATTGTATGTTTTTTATTGTGTCATTACAGGTGTCCGAAACATGATGAACATCTTGGAGAAAATCTCCGCCTTCTACGAAGCACATCCCAAGCGAGCCAAGTGCCTGGAGGCAGCAATAGACGAAGTACAACCTGACTTATCAATCAAGAAACTGAAGAATCTGTGCCGCACTCGAGGGGTCCAGCGCCTAGATGCTCTGACAACTTTCTTGGAGCTGTACCCTGCTGTTATGCACTGTATGGAGAACATTGCAGAGGATGTGAGTTGGTCAGCTGACTCCTTGAGCGATACCAAGAGCTTCCTGCTTTCCATTACCAGCACCGAGTTCATCATGGCCTTGGTGATGACCAACCGTGTTTTGAGCTATCTAAGGAGCCTGGCATCCAGCTTGCAAGCAGAAACCAAGGACATCGTGGAGGCTTCCTCCGAGATCAACACAGTGATGACCGCTCAAAAAGAAGTCCGTCAGCAGGTCGATATCTACTCAGACGAGTGGTACGTATGGACTGTAGCCACGGTCTAAAAGAATCACTGGCAATTCGCTTTAAAGTTGCGAGTCTTTCTCTTTTTTATCGCTATATCCATGGCTCATACTCACAGGAACTTGCTAAGTACCTCCCCCTCCAATCCTAGCCCCGCAATACCCACATGAACAGTGTTTCTGTTGCTAACCCGATGTCTTCCCTGACACCTTTAATCTCTCTTCCTTCAAAACGTGTGCTTCATCACTTCTTAAGCAATCGCTAATCGTATTTCCTTTTTCTGGTCCAGCATTTTATTAGTTGTTACATAGTGCCTTTTTGCTGTGACCTGGTCTATATAAAAAAAAAACTATCTACTTGCAGATTGCAAATTATTATGTAAATATTAATAAATCTATCACATTGTGAATGATAATGCATTCATGTACTTCAATATTATCATTTACAAATCTTTCATAATTCGTACGGAAACTTAATGTACTGTAATTACTGTTTGTGCTTTCAAGTATGGTGAGGCTGTGAAGATATGCCAGAGTGTGGATGTTACACCTTCAAAACCATGCACCTGTAGCCAGGGTGTGAAACTCACCAAAATTTTCTGATGGCCACAGGACCAGTGAGCTTGAAAATCTACTGGTCCGTAAATAAAACTACTGGCCCGCTCTGCTCACAATGTAAATGCAAAAAAATGAATGTTATGAGGCAATAAAATTTGAAACTTCAAGCGCTAAGAATCTCAGTGATGACTGATGAGTAAAATGTTTGATAAAGAAGAATTCATGGATTTTATTCAATTAAATTTTATACAAATAAACTGAACGTAAAGCATAGCAAATCACGTTTATATTATTGTGGTATTGGTAAGATTCGTCTGCTATGCGCCAATTTATTTAGACGTACCCTACATAAAGGCTACATTATACTATAGTGTTGATCTTATGAATAAATAAATAATGTTTCACATGTATTGTGCTTATTGTGCTTATTGTGCTTATCTGTGGCTTGTACTAGGCTTGCAGCATAGCAGCAGGGTTAAAACATTGCTGGCCACTCGGACCAGTTGTCTTATGAAAATTACTGATCCGATGTGAAAACAACTGGCCTCGGGCCAACGGGCGAGCGGAAATTTCGCACGCTGCCTTTGGCAGGCAGCGCCATCGAGCCAACACCCCTGCAGACACACCATCTGGGTTTTATCGTCGCACCATTACCATACCGCTACTGGACCACTTCATCACAGAGTTGGAGACCAGGTTCCCCTCCTTTCACCAGAAGGCGCTGAAGAGCATGTCGCTTGTTCCGAACATCCTGGTGACCCTTTGTGGAATAGCGCTGAAACACAGGATAAACGACTTGGTGGAGCTCTCCAGAGATGACCTACCTTCACCTGGCAGCTTCGCCAGTGAGCTTCACTGCTGGCACATCTGGTGGCAGAAGCACAGCCTGGTACCCTGCCTTCCTCTCCATCATCAGCTCTGCAGCATGCCGCCATCATGTTTCCCAACATCCGGACCCTGCTGACCATCCTCTGCGCCTTTCCAGTCACCACCTGCTCTGCTGAGAGGTTTTTCAGTTCCTTGAAGCGCATCGAGACTAATTTAAGATCAAGAATGGGGAATGCGCGGCTGTCTGGCCTCAGCCTCCTCCACAGAGACATTTCAGTGGAAGTCAATGCCAGCATTGATATCTTTGCCAGGCGCAACCCAAGGAAAATGCAACTTGTTAACATTTTTGCAGATGAGAATAACTGAAGTGAAGTGAATGTAACAATACAAAATAAAATGTTAATGAAGTCGCAATGTGGTAGTGATAAATTATACTTACTTTGGATGTGTAATCAAAATAAAACATAAAATATATGTTGAATGTGTCTTGTATTTTTTTCCTTTTTAAATGTTTATGACAATGAATGTTTACTCTCACTCTAAATCACCCCTTGATTATCTTGCAAAAGGCAAGTTTAAAGTAAAATGCAGTATTATTATTTACAAATTCAAATATTTCCCGGGTGAGCACTCCCCCAGACCTCATTTAGTAAATTATCATATAAACCTGTAATTACATATTCTTGTTATCTAAATATATGTTATGTTCAGAGTTCATTAAAATGCACCATTTATCATACAAAAGTCCAAAATTTTCCTGGATGAGTTACCCCAGACCCCTTAAAATAATGTGAACATTTGTTGATGTGTAAGTGCAAATTCATTCATTACCAGTTTCGGGTCGTGGTTACGCGTGTATATATCTTCGGACAATTCTGGAAACACCCCCTACCAGAATCCTGGCTACGCCCCTGATCCTATACGCGAATATTCAAAAGCAAAAGATGTGTAGTAGTTAATAAAGCAAAGAGAACAACTGGGAAGGTATTGAGGCCCTTCAAAAGAAGAGACAGAAACATTAATTTTACTAACGCTTGATTTCTGTTCAGTTTTAACGGCTGCATAAAAAAGGAGGAAATTAATCAACGAGAAGAAATACAAAGAAATTTCACTGAAAAAAAAGTAAATAACTGAAGAACATTAGAGCAATATATGTTTCCTTGGGTAATACGTCATAAAAAGGTTGGGAACACAACGACCAACGATATTCATTTTTATATAAGTTATCTTGGATTCCTTACTGTAGAGTGACTCTCATCGAATAAACAGCTGCTTCGTTAACAGCAGCATTTGCAGTTTCATGGTAAATAAAAAATGGTTAAAGTACACTAAGTGCAAAAACCTTGTTCAACAATAAATATACTGCATCGAGACAAAGATATGAAACTAAATATTTTTAGATACCATTTTCCGTCTCATAGAGACAAGCACATTCGTCAGAATATGAAACGTGTGATGTCACACTGTAGTGTATTTGGTAATAGCGTATTTTAAAATAAAGTATTATTTTAATAAAAATATATGACATAACTTAAGTTGGTTTAGCCTTAGTTGGATTAGGTTAGCTGTTGATCCTAATTTCTGTTATTTCTTGTTATCCATAAGGTACAAAATAACTAATGTGGCACATGGTCAGGCGCCACAGTTTTGTAGAGAGAGAGAGAGAGAGAGAGAGAGAGAGAGAGAGAGAGAGAGAGAGAGAGAGAGAGTAATTTAGTAATTTATAAATTTAGTAATTTAGAAATTTAAGATGGGTTGCTCTGGGTGGAGTTGAATATAGTTTGGTTAAATTATAATTCTGCTTCTAATTAGACTGGGTTGGAAGCTTATTTATAAAAACTTATGATAGTTACCGGCGACAATAGGCCAACATTACACAGAAATAAACTAGAGACATGGATAAAAGAAGACTTCAAATCCCAAGGATTGAGTTCTTGATCCATTTTGTGTGGTGCAGGTGAAAGGTGATGTAAATGTGCTTATGACTGAAACGGGAACATCTGTGTCTCCTTCGGAAGGAAGCACAAACTAATGGTACATTATTGCTCCTGATTTATCATGGACCCGAACCTATAAAGCCAGGAATGTCTGCAATGCAAACTAACGACATAGACACGGAAATGATTATGGATCTAACTGTCTAATGGATTGTGATAACAGAGAGCATTGTTGTTTCTGCTGGTGATGTACTCCGTACGGAAACCCCATTAGTACGTTCACCCATTATAAACTTGCAATAATGTTGCTATCTTCTCGTACCCTAAATGAGTGTATGGGCACAGCGATACTTCGTTTTTTTTTTGTGTGTGTGTGTGTGTGTGCGCGCGCGCGCGCTAACTTACGAGAATATCGAGTCTCTCTTCTTTAGCCAACGTTTCTTCTGAGAACTTCCTTACTGAATCCAAATCCGAAACGTCGAGATGACGAACCACAACGTTTCTATTTCCGGTTAAGGAAATGATCCATTCTGAGAAATGTATGTCGTTAAACCTTCGTGAAAGCCA